>AWOL01S0008162.1:10171-63475 GCA_000715115.1 Nicotiana otophora | reverse complement strand
AAATAAAAGCCATAGAAAATAATTTCGGATAATAAAGTTTCGATCTTTAATGAAAACCAAAAAGTCAATCCCGGACTTGCACTTCAGAATCCAACATAACTCACAAATTCCGAATACCCATTCCAATACGAATCCAACCATACCAAAATCATTCAATTTCGACCTCAAATCGGCCTGCCAAGACTCAAAACCCTCTATAGGCTGTGATGGCGCCGAACATCGCCGTTAGGCAAGCCAACAGTGAACCTNTAAATAAAAGCCATAGAAAATAATTTCGGATAATAAAGTTTCGATCTTTAATGAAAACCAAAAACTCAATCCCGGACTTGCACTTCAGAATCCAACATAACTCACAAATTCCGAATACCCATTCCAATACGAGTCCAACCATACCAAAATCATTCAATTTCGACCTCAAATCGGCCTGCCAAGACCCAAAACCCTCTATAGGCTGTGATGGCGCCGAACATCGCCGTTAGGCAAGCCAACAGTGAACCCAATTATTCATTTTATTACTTTTGAAATTATAAGTTTTACAAAATAAAGAACTTAATACATTAAATCATGGATACATACAATATTAGTAAGATATAAAATAGAAATATGACAATACTAATGCAAAACCATTAACATCTACTAGAATATCCCAAAAGCCGGTGTCACAAATGCATGAGCATCTATTAGAAGGTAATAATAATACCGAATCTGTCTGGAATGTAAAATAGACATGATAATATAAATGAACATGATGGAGACTTCGTGTTCTATAGATCGTATCATGGGATGCAAATCACCTTAAAATCCCCGCAATAGTTGCGCCCTTGCGCCCAAATGACCATCAGAGATATACCTGCACTCTAAGTGTAGAAATATAGCATGAGTATGTAAATGAACACGTACTCAGTAAGTATCTAGCCTAGCCCCAGAGAAGTAGTGACGAGGGGTCGACATCGACACTTACCTGTGATCCAATAAATCAATATAATAAGTTATAAGCATATATGAAACACAACAGTAATAATGAGGTAAGAATTGTAACTAACATAATCCTCCAACCTGATGACCATATCAATTTCTCAAATCTCATGTACTATCTCAATAAATAGAAGAATCAAAGGCTACCTCAAATGGGTAAGGGATATGAAGCGCTATTTCAACAAACAAGGCCTCTCATGTAACTGCCAGATCCCAATCAAAGTGGAATCTCATGAATATTCAGACTCCTAGCGGTATTATGCACGAGTTCTGCCGAAGCCGTACGGCCCAATCCAGAATAGTATGTACACTGCTGAGAGTCAATAGGCGCGAACCATAGATGCATCTCAATATATTGCCGAGGTGTTCGGCCCGATCTATAGGAAAGGAAGAAACTTATCGAATTACGGGTCACATGTTTGCAACACAAGAATAGGAACATAAAATAAGCATAATTGTTACCAGCTATCGGATATCCCGCCTAACAACTCAAGCTATCAGGATTCTACCCAGCATGATCTCTAATCAAATTACATTCACAGGTTTGGGTAATTAAACTAACAAGTTTAGTTCGGGTAATACAAATATTGCATGATATAGTCCAAAGTCTACCCGAACATAAGCATGATTTTAGCTACATACGGACACTCGTCACCTTATGCGTATGTAGCCCCCACAACAAGTAGCACATAATAAATACATCACCTATGGGGTAATTTCCCTCTCAGAAGGTTAGACACGAGACTTAACTCGCTCTGAAATCCTATAACCGGCTCCAACGCCTCACTAACTCCTCAAATCGATGCCAAATGATCTGAAACTAATCAAACAACGTACAAACCAATCAAAATATTCTCCAATACTCGTAATTTAACAATTTATAACAATTCCCAACTCCGTTCGAAAACTCAACATAGTCAACCTCTGAGCCTACATGCCCGAATTTCGATAATTATTAAAAATAAATATTACCCTTGATTTATTTAGTATATATCCATAAAATCATCTAATTTCATCCATGAATTGACCCTCAAATCAAGGATTTAACATTTCTCAACTTTGGGGCTCAAAATCCCAATTTCTACAATCCAAACACGGATAATAATAATAATCAACAGAAATAATCATGGAAAAACATCAAAATAAAGGTCATATATTTACCCCCTTGTTGATACGAGAACAACACCGCAAAAATAACCTCAAACGGGGCTCTAGAATTCAAGATATGTTCAGAATACCAAATTATTCGGTTTAAAACACTCATCTCCTTCGCGTTTGCGAAGAGCAACTTTTTGTGTTGACCAGTTAACTACAATTTTCTTCATTGCAGTCATAGGACATCCCTCGCATTCGCAAAGAACAAAAGTTCGCACCAGAAACTAGCAATTGTTTATGACACGCAAATAAGGATAACTCTTTCATACGACCTAGAATTCGACGATTCTTGTTGCTATAGCTCTGTAATTACGATTCGGGTCTAATGGTTCAATCCAATCACAAATCAAAGATCATTTGATCAATATGGTCCCCTTTATGTCAAAAGAAACGACGTTGAAACATCAATAAGAACGCGACACAATCGAAACCCATCCGAAACTCACCGGAATTTAACCAAAACTCGTAGACCAGTCCAAAATTATCATACAAACATGTTAAGACTTTTAAATTATGAATCCGAACTTGTTAACTCCGCTATTTGACCGAGGTCAACTCATTTTCTTAAACATAACTAGTATGCAACTTAAGTGTCCGAATCACTCTTAAACATTCCGGATCATCACCAAACTTCACACACAAATTCCAATCAATAAAGTGAACTTATCCAAGGTCCCAGAATACCACCCAGAGTCCGATAACACCAAAGTACACTCTAAGTCAAACTTAGCAAATTTCTAAACTTCAAAATGCAAACTTTTGATAATAAGCATCGAATCACTCCCAGACCATCTGATACCTAACCCGAACATACTTCCAAGTCCGAAATCACCTTATGAATCTATAGGAACCTTCAAATCCTGATTTTGTAGTCGTTTACTCAAAAGTCAAACCTTGGTCAACTCTTCCAACTTTAAGCTTCCGAATTCAGAATTATTCTTCCAAATCAACTCTGAACTTCTCGAAAATCAAATCTGACTACACGTGCAAGTCATAATACTTGAAGTGAAGCTACTCAAGGTCTCAAACCACCGAACAATATGCTAGAGCTCAAAACTACCTGTTGGGTTGTTACATTGTCCCCCACTTAAACATATGTTTGTCCTCGAACGTGCCAAGAACCGTTCCAGAGTTGCCCAAAATCATTGTTTTAAACCTCGTGCACCTACCCGTGCCACCACAGCCCATATGAGCACATTAGCTCAAGCTAGACTGAAGATCCTTCCTGCTACCTTAGCGCATAAGCCTTAGAACCAAATTCCAACATCTGGAATTCTCTACTAGGTCTAATCATAACATACAAACACTGTATCAACCTCAACACACTGAACCGAAACATGATCATGCACCCATGCTGTAATCACACAATGCACCGCATAATTTGTATGCCCATAATAACATCTTCCAACAACAATGGCTGCAAATTCACGAAGCTGATGCCCGTAGTATACCTCATAACACATATAAACCCTTTTCCAACCCTCGCAATACTACAATGATGAAAGAGATGTGTAGAAACTCATAACCACCTGCGGAATCAATAACTTAGGGAGTCTCCCCGCTTGACAAAAACCATTGCCTCATTCCGAACTGATTTGTGACTTTTCACTTTAATATACATTCTATAAATCCGATTGCACTCATTTCATATCCTACAACCTCGTCTCACTCAGTACAAGTTGCTCGGGCAATAAGACACTTCAAACACCGTGTAAAATCTCATATACGCTATTATTGCGCCAACAAACTACAACTCAAATATGACGAATAAGGAAAAACGAACTCTAGTAAAGAACTATCCAACCCACATAACCTTGAAATCAACCAGACAAACGCTATGAACCTAACTCAAAGATGATAAACAGAACGCACAAAATAAGTATAAAGATTTGTACCCAACATCCCACTGATGCGGCGTGCAACCCAATCTACACATCATACTCGTGGCGGTGTGCCACCTGATCTACGCATAACAATCAATAAGGAAATATCGATCTAAAATGCTCATAACACGAAATGCCAGAATATCAACCATAAGCACTCCAAGTGCGTAAACACAACCCTGGGAGACAGGTAGCGTCATGCGCTATGAAATGCCAAGCACGACTAAGGTGCAATAAACGACCTACATCTCGAGAGACATCTCGCTCACATAACACCACAAGCTACATAGGATCACAACACACGAGTGATTAATCAAGTTGTCTCACAACCCATATGGCATAAAAGAGGAGCACATAAAATAGAAAAAGGAAGGTATATCATCCACCATGACCGAAGACCGGTCCATAAGTAATGTTATGCCGAATAAGCATATCTTATCTGGTATAAAATATACATTCACATCAGGCCTACCAACGGACCTCAAGACAATTCCTATCATCCCAAATAGGCCAATAACCTTCCAAAGATCCACAATGACCCTATGCATGACACATATGATCTACCGTCCAATCTGGAACAAACTCCCACAGTCCGAAACCAAAGAAATGGAGCGTCTCTCAGGCATAAACTCTCACATCAGCAACAGTACCAAAAACTAAAGATTGCTCGAAATGCTGAAATACTCGGTTTAAAACACTACCCATGTGATTGTTGTTCATCGCCTTCGCGGACACCTTCGCGTTCGCGAAGAGTAAATTTTTCGCGTTGACCAGTCAACCCAAATTTCCTTCTTCGCGTTCGCGGGAGATTCCCCGCATTCGTGAAGAACAAAAGTTTGCACCAATAACTAGCAATCTTTTCCGACACGGAAATGGGCGTAACTCTTTCAAACGACCTCGGAATTCGACAATTCTTATTGCTATGGCTCCATAATTAGGATACGGATCTAATGGTTAAATCCAATCACAAATAAAATATCATTTGATTAATATGGTCCCCTTTATGCAAAAACAAACAACACTGAAACATCAATAAGAGCGCGACACAATCCAAACTCATCCGAAATTTAACCAAAACCCACGGACAAGTCCAATCATACAAAATGTTGAAACTTTTTAATTATTAATCCAAACTCGTTAAGTCCACTATTTGACCGTGGTCAACTCATTTTCTTAGACATAACTAGTATGCAACTTAAGTGTCCGAATCACACTTAAACATTCCGGACCATGACCAAATTTCACACACAAGTTTCAATCAATAAAGTGAACCTATCCAAGGTCCTGAAACACCATCCGAAGTCTGATAACACCAAAGTACACTGTAAGTCAAACTTAGCAAATTTCAAACCTTCAAAATGCAAACTATCGATAATAAGTGTTGAATCGCTCGCGGACCATCCGATACTGAACCCGAACATACGCCCAAGTCTGAAATCGCCTTATGAATCTATAGGAACCTTCAATTCCCAATTCCAAATCCATTTACGCAAAAGTAAAACCTTGGTCTAATCTTCCAACTTTAAGCTTCCGAATTGAGAATTGTTCTTCCAAATCAACTCCGAACTTCTCGAAAATCAAATCCGACTACACGTGCAAGTTATAATACTTGAAGTGAAGCTACTCAAGGTCTCAAACTGCCGAACGGCATGCTAGAGCTCAAAATGACCAGTCGGGTTGTTACACGGCCTTCAAACCATCAATTTGTGTTTTAGAAAGTTTTTACTAAAATTCCCAATTTCTCCAATTCAAATTATTAGTCAAACACTAAAATCGATTTTAGAATCATGAAATAATAACACATCTGAGTCAAAATACTTACCCCAATCCAAGTAGTAAAAATCCCCTCCAAAATCGTCCAAACCCGAGCTCCAAAACCTTGTGAGAAAAAGTAAGTAAATTACGAAACAGGAAAAAAATGCTGCAGTTGTCCCAGCTTGAATTAGGTCCTATATTATCCTAAAACTCATGTTTGATAAGTCCAATACCATACTTGCGAGATTACACCCAAGATAGCCTCTTGAATCACCCAATTTGGCCTTAAAATGAGGGAGATATGATATTTTGAAGTATTTAAAACATCTGAAACTTTCAATGGCATTTTCCTAATTATTTACACGAGAAAAAAAATTAGGAATAAGAAAAGCTTCGTTTTACCACCCAAAACTCATTCGGAACCTCCCGGACAAAAATTATATATGTATTTCAATCATAAAACACACTACAAACCTTCTCACATACTCAAAATACCAAAAAGCGGTCATCTTGACCCAATATTGACCATGGTCAAACTTTAAATCCTTAATTTAACTAGTTTCTCAACCAATGATCCAAAACACACCCGAGCCCCTCGGGACCCCATACAATAATACCAACAAGTACAAATACATCATCCAAACTTATCCAAAGCCTCAAAACACTCACGGCAACATCACAACAAATAATCGAGGCTCAAACCAAATAGAATTTCTCTTAAGTTGTTAAATCTTCATTCTTTCAAAAGAGTGTTTGAATCACACTAAAACACTTCGGATGTAAGGCCCCGTAAAATTTCGCTAAGGGATTCAAGTTTTGTGGTACCGAGGTAGGGTGATGTGTATGGATATAGTTGTTAATCTTCGCGAATGCTATGAGGAGTTGATGAAAGATTTTGGCAGAAGAAGGCAATTTTGCGGTCTGTTTCATGACCGCATAACCATTTTGTGGGCCGAATAATCATCTCAGAGTTGAGAAGGGAGTTGGTTGAATTTATGTAGGTCGTGTTGCATTCCATTCTACGATCGCATTTCCATTTTGCGGTCCGCATATTCTATTATAGATTTGGCATGTAGAATTTTGTTGGGTCATGCTGCGGTCCATTATGCGGCCGCATAAGTGGTCTGCGGACCACAGACCTATCACAGACCAGTCCAGACCAGGCCAGTTCTTGGCATCATTTTCGCGGCCCATTTTGTAGGCCACATATCTGTTATGCGGTCCATTCTACGACCGCAGACCTGAGTTCGGAGGGCCCCTTTTCCTATTTTATAACCCGACCCCATTTCTTATAAAATGACTTTGGGGGTATTTTGTTGGGCTAAACACATATTTTAGAGGGAGGGAGTGCTTTAGAAAGGGAGAAAGGAGCCCCACGTGCATTGATCATCAATCCCTGCCCCAATCTTGAAGATTCAATTGAATCATTTACTAGACCACCATCTATCTGGGTAAGTTCACGTCCTATGCCACCCATGCAAGTTATTTTAAGGTCTAAGTATATTGTGTAATTTAAAATAGGTCATGCATATGACAATAGATTGTAATATGTGGGGTTAATGAACCATTTTAGGTAGTTCTTGTTGAAATTGGTTGAGAAAGTGATTAAGCATGGGATGTGTGTTAATATGTTATGATTTGAAAACGTGATTCTAATGAAAACTAGCATGTCGAATTGTGTAAGAAATCACATGTGCCCAAGACCCTTAATTTGGTTAGTTGCTCAAATGTGTATTTAAAGTCTTGAGTAGAAATGCCTTGTTGTTGATAATCTATAAGGATGCTTGAAAGTGAAAGAAGTGGGTTGGAGATATAAAGTGTGGCCAACGTTCCAAGTTTGAAAGTTATACTTGTGGTCAATGGTGCCGAGGAAATGAAATGATGTGAGAAAAGTTATGAAATGAGCCTTGATTCAACTATTCCAAACCGACTTCGAAAATAGATTTGCCTAAAAGCTTATGTACCCAAGTCATGCCCAAATATGGTTATTTTAACTAATGCTATGCTTTGTAAGTATTTCCAATGTGTTTTGAGGTCTCATGTCTTCATGAGTTAAAATTGTGTATTGCCCTTTTTGGGGAAAAGTATTTCAAGAACCAATGATGTGTTACACGTTTATGATTTTAACTTGTGCTTCGATTGCCAATCATTTTACTCCATTTCTTGGAAAGAAATTCATTATGTTTAAAGTCTTCATTGCTAATAAACCTAAAGTTGTGATTTCCGGAGTATTCTATTTGTTGATATTTATGATGATGATCCATAAATGTAAAGGAATGAAAATGTGAAATATGAAATACGGCCAACGTACCATGAATGAAGAATTATAAGTATGGCCAAGAGAGCCAAGGAAATAACGATATTCTGAATGGATGAAAGTACTAATGAATTTATTTATAGTGTGAAAGATAATGATGTGACTATAGCATATGTTTGTACTTTTGTTTCCCTTATGTGCAAAACAAAATGTTTTTGGGAGTATCCTTAGCAAACCGAAGAAGGGTCGGTCGTAAGGCCCACACCCGAAGCCACACGTGTCGATGTAGGAGTGGATTGTGATTATTCCCCTTATTTGGGATGAGATTAAAATATTAATGTGATTGTGATTATTCCCCTTAATTGGGATAAAATTGCTGATAACCCTGGATTTAATATCGACTCACACGGTATATGTAGGGAGACGACCTAGCCGACCGGGTGGTGATCGGACTTCATGTTGCACACATGGTGGTACTACTCTTGGAAACACCTTTTTCGCATCACATGTTAAACCACATTGTTCGTGGGGAGATGGCCTAGCCGATCGGGCGTGACCGAACTCCGTGCTAACAATAAGGTGGTATATTATAACGATCCGGCCGGTCGTTTTGAGAGTTATAGCCCTGATCCCCTGTTAATTGCTTCCCTCGTACCTATTTCTGCTATTGTGACTTGCCGGGAGGTTTTGTTTTGGTTTTTGGAGTGTTTTGGGACACTTAGTCCCTAAACAGAGGTTTAAGCCTTAGGTTTTGGACCATAGTCAGAACTATGTGAAGACGACTTCGGAATGGAGTTTTGTTGGTTTTAATAGCTCCATTAGGTGATTTTAGACTTAGGGGCGTGTCCGGATTGTGTTTTGGAGGTCTGTACCTCATTTAGGCTTGAAATGGCGAAAGTCGATGTTTTAGAAATTTTTCCCGGTAGTGGAATATTTGATGTCGGGGTCGGATTCCAATTTCGGAAGTTGCAATAGGTCTGTACAGTTGAATACAACCTGTGTACAAAATTTGGGGTCAATTGGACGTGATTTGGTTAGTTTCGGCATCGGCTGTCAAATTTGGAAGTTTCAAGCTCTTTAAGTTTGAATTGAAAGATGATTTATGATTATAGCGTTGTTTGATTTGGTTGGAGGGCTCAACTTAGTTTATATGGTGTTTTAGGATTGGTTGGTATGTTTGGTTGGGACCTCGGGGGCCTCGGGCGCGTTTCGGATGCTTAACAGAAGAAATACTGGACTCAAGAAATTGCAGAAGCCTTCAGGCATCTGGGGTCTCCCCACCCTCCGCACGTGCGGATGATTAAGCGCAGAAGCGGTTTTGGAATGAATGGTCAGGTTTTGCCAGTGCGAGGTGAGTTCCACATCTGCGATGCACGTAGATGTGCTGGAGCGATCGCAGGAGCGATGAGGGACCGCAGAAGTGGACATAGGTCCGCAGGTGCACACACGCAGGTGCGACCTTTTGACCGCAGAAGCGGGCGATGAGTTTTAAGTGAAATCCGCACCTGCGATGGCAATTTCGTAGGTGCTGGACCGCAGATGAAGTTGAAGGCTCGCAAAAGCGAAATCTCTAGCAGAAAAAGGGCTAAGTGCGAGGGTTTGATCTCATTCTTCATTTTTTTGACTTGAGAGCTCGGAATTTGGCAATTGTTCGAGGGATTTTCAGAAGAAGCTTTGGGGTAATGATTCCTAACTCGTTTTTGGTTATATTTAATTAATCCATAGTTGATTCCACCATTTGATTTCATATTTGGGTCAAACTTTTGGGGAAAATGGGGAAACGTTCTTCAACCGAATTTTTGAGTTTTGATTGGGATTTAGACATCGGATTTGGATAATTTTGGCACGAGTGAACTTGTGAGTGAATGGGTATTTAAATTTGGATACGTTTACCCAATTCCGAGACGTGGACCCGGGGAGACTTTTTAGGACGATGTTTCCAATTTCTTGCTTTAGCTTTGATTTCATTAGCTAGATTAGTTCCTTGTAGTGTTATTTATGATATGTAATTGATTTTGGCTAGATTTGGGCCATTCGAAGTCGGATATTCATGGAAAGAGCATTGTTACAGATTGATTGAGCTTGGTTCGAGGTAAGTGGCTTGCCTAACCTTGTTTGGGGGAACTCCCCTTAGGACTTGGTACTGTTTTGATATGTGAGCGTCGTATACGTGAGGTGACGAGTATGTACATGTGCTAATTGTTGTAAAAACCCGATTTCTGCTAAGTAATAACCTATTTTCCTTATTATTTGACTCATATCAGCATGTGTAGTATCCTGTTAGATTAGAATAGCATGTCTACTAGCCTTAATTGTCTATCTGAACTCCGTGCAACATGTTTGGTGAATTTCCTGCTTTTCCTTGACTTGTACTTAGTCTAAATTGTAGGATTTCGTGTTGTGGCTGTTGAATTCTATTGTTTGAGCTGTGTATTTACTGTTAGGACTACGGAACGGTATTTCGGGAGACCCCCCTATATATTGACTTTGGGACTACGGAACAGTATTTCGGGAGATACACCTGCACATTTCTGTTTGGGACTACGAGACGGTATCTCGGGATAACCCTTGTTGTTATCTATATGTACTGAGCTGCTACCTTTCTACGATTTCATTCTTGTTAAATTTTTGTCTTTACTTTATTTCGATATTTCATTCTGCCTAACTTTTATTATATATATACCAGTAGGGCCCTCACCTGACCTCATCACTACTCGACCGAGGTTAGGCTTGGAACTTACTGGGTATCGTTGTGGTGTACTCACGCCCTTTTCTGCACATGTTTTTCGTGTGCAGATCCAGGTTCTTCCTACCATCCTCATCCTTAGTTATAGTCGCTGCTGTTTTTGAAGATTTCAAGGTACATCTGCCCACGCCCGCAGATCCTCGGAGTCCCCCTCTATTCCCCTATGTTCATTCTTCTCTTATTTCTATGGACAGTGATGTATAGAACAGTTAGAATTTCGTAGAAGCTTGTGACTTACGGTGTTTCGGGTCTCGGGAGTGTTATGTATATTCTGAGAGTTGACTATTGTATATGCCGAGCGGCATCGCAATTGCTTATATAAATTATCTCCTACTGTTAGTTGTTAATTTTCATGTTATCATTTCATTTCCGCAAAGTGTTAGGCTTACCTAGTCGTAGAGACTAGGTGCCATCACGACACTCTATGGAGGGAGAATTTGGGTCGTGATAAGTTGGTATTAGAGATCTAGGTTCATAGATGTCGTGACTCACAAGCCGGTTTATTAGAGTCTCGCATATCGGTACAGAGACGTCTGTACTTATCTTCGGGAGGCTATGAAACTGTTAGGAACAATCATACTTCCTTCGATTCCTTGTCGTGTGAGTTATTGGCATCCAATTCTAATATTCTCTATTCTATTTGTTTCCTCACAGATGGTGAGGACCCGTACTGGGAGATCTGATGACCAGGCACTCGCGACCCCTGCTAGAGCCGCCAGAGGCCGGGGCCGGGATAGAGGACAACCACGCGGTGCAGTCAGAGCACCCGTGCAAGCTACAACAGAGGAGCCCCCAGCAGCTCCAGCTGGAGCGCAGGCACCGGAGGTTCCTATTGCTGCACCAGCCCTCCAGGAGACTCTAGCCCAGTTCATGAGCATGTTCAGCACCTTAGCTCAGGTTGGATTGATCCCACTAGCTCCCGCCACCTCTCGGGCCTGGGGAGGGGCATAGACTCCCGCAGCCCGTACTCCTGAGCAGAGGGTCTAGGTTGATCAGGCCCCAAAGTTCATTGCTATGTAGCCGGTAGCTCCGGTCCAGCATGAGACCAGGACAGCCGCTTCTGAGGCGGAGCAGCTCAGACTTGAGAGGTACAAGAAGTACCACCCACCTACTTTCAGCGGATTAGCTACAGATGATGCTCAGGGTTTTCTGGAGGAGTGTCATCGTATTTTCCATACTATGGGCGTAGCGGAGACGAGTGGGATTTCTTTTACCACTTTCCAGCTTAGAGGAGCAGCCTAACAGTGGTGGCGTGCTTATGATTTGAGTAGTCCGGACGAGGCAGCCTCACTCACATGGACTCAGTTCTCGGATATGGTTTTGAGAGAGTATGTCCCTCAGAGCCTCAGGGATGCATGGCACGTGGAGTTTGAGTAGTTGCGCCAGGGTTCTATGACTGTGTTAGAGTATGCAATCTGTTTCAGTAATTTGGCTCGACATGCATCAGCCTTGGTTGCTACAGTTTGGGAGAGAGTTCGTCGCTTTATTGAAGAACTCTACCCGAGCATTAGGATCAGTATGGCCAAGGAGTTGGAGATGGATATCTCTTATCAGCAGGTAGTGATTATTGCTAGGAGATTAGAGGACATGCTTGCTCGGGACAGAGAGGAGAGAGAGGCCAAGAGGTCTCGAGAGACTGGTTCTTATTCTGGAGCTCTTGCCCCAGCAGCTCTCCATGGTAGGGGTTATGTGAGTCGCCCCATACATTCAGCTCTTCCAGCCGCCAGTGGTGTTCCAGCCCCTTATAGGCCCTAGGAGCCTTAGTATGCACCACCAGTATCTAGTGTGCTCCCTGTTTAGGGTGCTATTAGCGGCCAGCCCGGCTGACCTGGCCTGAGTCAGTCATAGCAGCCACGCCCTCCTAGTGGTTGTTTTGAGTGTGCCGACACTCGCCATATGGTGAGGTATTGCCCCAGACTTAGGAGGGGTGCACCTCCACAGACTTCTCAGCCACCACGTGCTCCACCGGGTCCTCAGGCTATGATTCCAACACCAGCTACCGCTCCACCTGCTCAGCCAGCTTGAGGTGGAGACCGGGGAGTTCGAGTTCACCCTAGAGGGGGAGGCCAGGCCAGGTATTATGCTCTTCCGGCCAGTACAAAGGCAGTTGCTTCCAACTCTGTCATTATCCAGTCTATCATAGAGATGCGTCGGTATTATTTGACCCATGCTCTATGTATTCCTATGTGTCCTCTTATTTTTCCCCACATTTAGGCATATCTCGAGATTCTTTGAGTTCCCCTATTTATGTGTCTACTTTTGTGGGAGATTCTCTTGTTGTCGACCACGTGTATCAGTCGTGTTTGATTGATCTTAGTGGTTTTGAGACTAGAGCCGATTTGTTATTACTCAACATGGTAGATTTTGATGTTATCTTGGGCATGGACTGGTTGTCGCCCCATTTTGCTATTCTTGATTGTCACGCTAAGACCGTGATGCTGGCTATGCCAGGCTTACCACGATTAGAGTGGAGAGGTACCTTAGAGTATACTCCCCGCAGAGTTATTTCATTTCTTAAGGCTCAACGAATGGTTGAGAAGGGGTGTGACGCGTATCTAGCTTATGTGAGAGATGTCAGTATTGATACCCCTATAGTTGAGTTAGTTCCAGTAGTGAGCGACTTCCCATATGTGTTCCCAGCTGATCTTCCGGGCATGCCGCCTGATAGAGATATTGATTTTGGCATTGATTTGTTGCTGAGCACCCAACCCATCTCTATTCCTCCATACCATATGGCTCCTCCTGAGTTGAAGGAATTGAATGAGCAGTTGCATGAGTTGCTTGATAAGGGCTTTATTCGGACCAGTGTGTCACCTTGGGGTGCTCCGGTCTTGTTTGTGAAGAAGAGGGATGGTTCTATGCGTATGTGTATTGATTATCGCCAGCTGAACAAAGTTATGGTGAAGAACAGGTATCCATTGCCTTGTGTTGATGACTTATTTGATCAGTTACATGGTACCAGGGTGTTTTTCAAGATTGACTTACATTCAGGCTGTCATCAGTTGAAGATTTGGGAGCCAGATATCCTAAAGACTGCTTTCAGGACCTGATATGGTCCCTATAAGTTTCTTGTTATGTCTTTTGGGCTGACCAATGCCCCAGCAGCTTTTATGCATTTGATGCACAGTGTGTTCCGGCCTTATCTTGACTCATTCGTTATCGTGTTTATTGACGACATTCTGGTGTACTCCCAGACTCGGGAGGATCACGAGCAGCATCTGAGGACTATGCTTCAGACTTTGAGAGAAAAGAAGTTGTATGCAAAATTTTCAAAGTGTGAGTTTTGGCTAGACTCAGTGGCATTCTTGGACCATGTAGTATCGAGTGATGGGATCAAGGTGGATCCGAAGAAGGTGGAAGCAGTGCATAGTTGGCCTAGATCGTCATCAGCTATGGAGATCCATAGTTTTAATGGTTTGGCGGGGTATTACCGTCGTTTTGTAGAGGGATTCTCATCTATTGCAGAACCTATGACCAGGATGACCCAGAAAGGTGCTCCGTTCAGGTGGATAGAGGAGTGTGAGGAGAGCTTTCAGAAGCTCAAGAGAGCTTTGACTATAGCCCCAGTATTGGTATTGCCTACAGGTTCGAGGTCTTACACTGTATATTATGACGCGTCACGGATTGGTCTTGGTGCGGTGTTGATGCAGGACGGCAGGGTGATTGCTTACATGTCCAGACAGATAAAGGTGCATGAGAAAAACTATCCTGTCCACAGCCTTGAGTTAGCAGCTATTGTTCATTCCCTGAAGATTTGGTGCCACTATATGTACGGTGTTCCTTGTGGGATTTACACCGATCATCGGAGTTTGCAACATCTTTTCAAGCAAAAGGATCTTAATTTGCGTCAGTGGAGGTGGTTGGAGGTACTTAAGGACTATGATATCACCATTTTGTACCACCCGGGGAAGGCCAATGTGGTGGATGATGCTTTGAGTCACCGGGCGGAGAGTTTGGGGAGTTTAGCATATCTTCCAGCAGCAGAAAGACCCTTAACATTAGATGTTCAGGCCTTAGCCAGCAAATTTGTGAGATTGGATATTTCTTAGCCGAGTCGAGTGTTGTCTTGTGTTGTCTCTCGGTCTTCTCTTTATGATCGTATCAGGGAGCATCAGTATGTTGAGCCCCATCTACTTGTCCGCAAGGACACGGTCCAGCACGGTGATGCTAAGGAGGTCACTATTAGGAATGATGGCGCATTGAGGATGCAGGGCAGANCCATCTACTTGTCCGCAAGGACACGGTCCAGCACGGTGATGCTAAGGAGGTCACTATTAGGAATATTGGCGCATTGAGGATGCAGGGCAGGCTATGTGTGCCTAATGTAGATGGTTTGCGTGAGTTGATTCTTTAGGAGGCTCATAGCTCGCGGTACTCCATTCATCCGGGTGCCGCAAAGATGTATCAGGACTTGATGCAGCATTATTGGTGGAGGCGGATGAAGAAGAAAATAGTGGAGTATGTGGCTCGGTGCCTAAATTGCCAGCAGGTGAAGTAAGAGCATCATCGGCCTGGTGGGTTGCTTCAGAAGTTAGAGATTCCAGAGTGGAAATAGGAGTGGATTACTATGGATTTTGTTGTTGAACTCCCACAGACTCAGCGAAGGTTTGATGCGATTTGGGTGATTGTGGATAGGCTGACCAAGTCAGCTCATTTCATCCCTATGATGACTACATATTCTTACGAGCAGCTAGTTCGAATCTACATCTATGAGATCGTCAGGCTTCATGGCGTACCGGTATCTATTATCTCTGGCCGGGGTACGTCATTTACATCACGGGTCTGGAGAGCCATACAGCAGGAGTTAGGTACTGGAGTGGAGTTGAGCATAGCATTTCACCCTCAGATGGACGGACAGTTCGAGCGCACTATTCAGATATTAGAGGATATGCTCCATGCGTGTGTGATAGAGTTTGGAGGGTCATGGGACCAGTTCTTGCCACTTGCGGAATTTTCCTACAACAACAGTTATCAGTCGAGCATTCAGATGGCACCATATAAGGCTCTATATAGTAGGCGGTGTCGGTCCCCAGTGAGTTGGTTCGAGTCGGGTGAGGCCAGATTATTAGGTACAGACTTGGTCCAGGATGCCCTGGATAAGGTGAAGGTGATTCAGGATCGACTTCGCACAGCCCAGTCCAGACAGAAGAGTTATGCGAACCAGAAGGTTCGCGATGTAACATTCATGGTTGGAGAGCGGGTCTTGCTCCGGGTATCGCCTATGAATGGCGTTATGCGGTTAAGAAAGAAGGGCAAGCTGAGCCCAATGTACATTGTTCCTTTTGAGGTGTTGTGCGTGTTGGGGAGGTTGCTTATGAGATTGCCTTACCTCCCAGCCTTGCAGGAGTTCCTCCGGTATTCTACGTTTCTATGCTCCGGAAGTATCACGGTGATCCTACTCATGTATTGGATTTCAGCTCAGTCCAGTTGGACAAGGATCTATCTTATGTTGACGAGCCAGTGGCTATTTTGGACATGCAGGTCAGAAAGCTAAGGTCAAAGAACATTGCTTCAGTAAAGGTTCAGTGGAGGGGTCAGCCGGTCGAGGAGGCGACTTGGGAGACCAAGAAGGATATGCGCAGCCGTTATCCTCATCTTTTCATAGCTTCAGGTATGTCTCTATACTCTTTTGAGGATGAACGATTATTTTAAAAGGGGGAGGATGTGACGACCCGGACGGTCGTTTTGAGAGTTATAGCCCCGATCCCCAATTAACTGCTTCCCCCATACCTATTTCTGTTATTGTGACTTGCCCAGAGGTTTCGTTTTGGTTTTTGGAGTGTTTTGGGACACTTAGTCCCTAAACAGAGGTTTAAGCATTAGGTTTTGGACCGTAGTCGGAACTATGTGAAGACGACTCCAGAATAGAGCTCTGTCGGTTCTGTTAGCTCCGTTAGGTGATTTTGGACTTAGGCGCGTGTCCGGATTGTGTTTTGGAGGTCTGTAACTCATTTAGGCTTGAAATGGCGAAAGTCAAAGTTTTGAAGATTTTGACCGGTAGTGGAATTTTTGATATCGGGGTCGGATTCCAATTCTAGAAGTTGGAATAGGTCCGTAGGGTTGAATACGACTTATGTGCAAAATATGGGGTCAACCGAGCGTGGTTTGGTTGGTTTCGGCATCGGTTGTCGAATTTGGAAGTTTCAAGTTCTTTAAGTTTGAATCAGAGGATGATTTGTGATTTTAGCATTGTATGATTTGGTTTGAGGGCTCGACTAAGTTCATATGGTATTTTAGGATTGGTTGGTATGTTGTTGGGGCCCCGGGCGCTTTTCAGATGCTTAACAGAAGAAATATTGGACTAAGGAAATTGCCGAAGCCTTCAGGCATCTAGGGGTTTCGCACCTGCGGTGGGGAGACCACAGGTGCGGGGCCGCACATGCGGATGATTAAGCACATAAGTGGTTTTGGAAGGAATGGTCAGGGGTCGCAGGTGCGAGGTGAGTTCCGCATCTGCGATGCCTGCATATGTGCTAGAGAGATCGCAGGAGCGATGGGGGACCGCAGAAGCGGACATAGGTCTGCAGGTGCGACCTTTTGACCACAGAAGCGGGCGATGAGTTTTAAGTGAAATCTACACCTGCGATGGCAATTCCGCAGGTGCGGGACAACATATGCGGTTGAAGGCTCGCAGAAGCGATATCTCTGGCAGAAAAAGGTCTAAGTGCGAGGGTTTGATCTCATTCTTCATTCTTTTGACTTGAGAGCTCGGAATTTGGCGATGTTTCGAGGGATATTTAGAGGAAGCTTTGGGGTAATGATTCCTAACTCGTGTTTGGTTATATTTTATTAATTCATAGTTGATTCCACCATTTGATTTCGGATTTGGGTTGAAAATTTGGGGAAAATGAGGAAAAGTTCTTCAACCGAATTTTTTAGTTTTGATTGGGATTTCGACATCGAATTTGGATAATTTTGGCACTAGTGAACTCGTGAGTGAATGAGTGTTCATATTTGGTGACTTTTACTCGATTCCGAGACGTGGATCCGGGGAGGCCTTTTAGGGCAATGTTTCCAATTTCTTGCTTTAGCTTTGATTTCATTAGCTAGATTAGTTCCTTGTAGTTTTATTAATGATATGTAATTGATTTTCGCTAGATTTGGGCCATTCGGAGTACGATATTCATGGAAAGAGAATCGTTACGGATTGATTGAGCTTGGTTCAAGATAAGTGACTTGCCTAACCTTGTGTGGGGGAACTCCCGTTAGGACTTGGTACTGTTTTGACATGTGAGCACCGTATACGTGAGGTGATGAGTACGTACACGGGCTAATTGCCATCAAAACTAGATTTCTGCTAAGTAATAACCTGTTTCCTTCTTATTTGTTTCATATCGGCATGTGTAGTATCCTGTTAGATTAGAATAGCATGTCTACTTGCCTTAATTGTCTATCTGACCTCTGTGCAGCATGTTTATTGAATTTCCTGCTTTTCCTTGACTTGTACTTAGTCTAAATTATAGGATTTCGTGTTGTAGCTATTGAATTCTATTGTTTGATCTGTGTATTTGCTTTTGGGACGACGGAACGTTATTCTGGGAGATCCCCCTGCATATTTACTTTGGGACTACGGAACGGTATTCCGGGAGATCCCCCTGCACATTTACGTTTGGCACTACGAGACGGTATCTCGGGAGATCCCCTGTTGTTATCTCTATGTACTGAGCTGTTACGTTTCTACGATTTCATTCTTGTGAAATTTCTGTCTTTATTTTATTGCGATATTTCATTCTGCCTTATTTTTATTATATATATACCAGTAGATCCCTGACCTGACCTCGTCACTACTGGACCGATGTTTGGCTTGGCACTTACTGGGTACCGTTGTGGTGTACTCACGCCCTTTCCTGCATATGTTTTTCGTGTGCAGATCCAGGTTCTTCCTACCAGCCTCATCCTTAGTTGCAGTCGCTTCTATTTTCAGAGACTTTAAGGTACATCTTCCCGGGCCTGCAGATCCTCGGAGCCCCCCTCTATTCCCCTATGTTCATTCTTCTCTTATTTCTATAGACAGTGATGTATAGAACAGTTAGAATTTCGTAGAAGCTTGTGACTTACGGTGTTCCGGGTCTTGGGAGTGTTATGTATATTCCGAGAGTTGACTATTGTATATGCTGAGCGGCATCTCAATTGCTTATATAAATTATCTGCTACTGTTAGTTGTTAATTTTCATGTTTTCATTTCATTTCCGCAAAGTGTTAGGCTTACCTAGTTGTAGAGACTAGATGCTGTCACGATAATCTATGGAGGAAGAATTTGGGTTGTGATAAGTTGGTATCAGAATTTAGGTCATGAAAAGTTGGTATCAGGATTTAATTGGGATGACATTGTTGATAGGCCTGGATTTAATGTCGACTCACACGGCATATGTGGGGAGATGACCTAGCCGGTCGAGTGGTGATCGGACGCCATGTTGCGCACATGGTGGTACTACTCTTGCTAACACCCTTTTTTCGCACCACATGTCAAACTACATTGTTCGTAGGGAGATGGTCTAGCCGATCGGGTGTGATCGGACTCCGTGCTAAAAATACGGTGGTATATCAGTGATAATGATATCCCAACCAAAAATATATATTATTTTCGTAATTTGAAAATTGTTATGTTTTACCTGGGCATTTGGATATTGTTGATTGTGACTTGCTGTTTCTATGGTTTTCCCTTTCTTATATTGGCATTCTATTTTTAAAGAGGACATTTAGCTTTACATACTAGTACTATTCCATATGTACTAACGTCCCTTTTGCCGGGGGCACTGCATCTTCAATGGATGCAGGTGGTTCGTCAGCGGGCGGTTTTGATCCTCATTAGTAGTTACTCTCTATTCAACAGATTTTGGTGAGCCCTACTATGTTCCGGGCTTCATGTCATTTGACGTTTTACTTTATGTATTGAGGTATAGACGGGGCCTTGTCGCTAGCATTTCCATCCTACTCTTTCGTTGTACTTAGAGGCCCCGTAGACAGATTGTGGGTGGTGTATAATGTTGGGAATTAAACTTGTAAGTGTTGGTATTTGGGCAAACATGTTTTTCATCATATCTATAAACTTGTAATATTTTGGAAATCATAAATAAATATCCTTTAGTAATGGAAAAGATTGTGGAACACTCGACTCTTCTCATGTCTATCAATTGTACTGGTTCTTATATTTTTAATGGGCAAGGTTGGGTAGAAGGCATCTAGCAGGCTTGCTTAACCCGAGTATCTCGGTTGAGCATCGGTCACACTTTCTGAGGTCGGGGCATGACATCGGATTACTTTCAAACCTTGCACACAAGTTCAATTCAACTATATAGACCTACCCAAAGTCTCGGAACACCAATTGAAGTCCAATAACATCAAAATCAACACTTGGTCAAACTTATGAACTCTTAAGTTCTTCAAATTGCCAACTTTTGACAAATAGTGCCAAATTCTTCTAGGAACCTCCGAAACCAAATCCGAACATACGTACAAGTCTAAAATCATCATACAAACCTATCAGAGCAATCAAAATCTAATTACAAGTTTGTTTACCCAAAAGTCAAACCTTGATCAACTATTCCAACATAATGCTTCTAAAACGAGCCCAAATCAATCCCAAACTACTCGAAAACTGACACCAATCATACACGTAAGTCATAATACATAATATGAAGCTACTCAAAGTTCAAACCACCGAGTGGAATGCTTAAGCTCAAAATGTCCAGTCAGGTCATTATAGTGATCAACGGTTCATATGAAATGTGTTTATTTTGTAAGTGGGTTTGAGACGTTGATGTGGCGAAGCATGATTGGTGTAGGGGATATCGCATAGATTTCCAGGTAAGTATGGGATGGCCTTGGTTTCGGGCCTGGACGGGTCAAGGCATTTTTGGGCCAATTGTTTATGCTTTGAAAGGGGCAGCTGAAAAATAAAATTAACCTTGTAACCACCCAACCAGTTGTATTGAGATTTAGTGCGTCGTTCGGTGGTTTGAGGCTGTGAGTAGCTTCACTTCATGTTTTATGACTTGTACATGTGGTCGGAATTGAATTTCAGGAAGTTCAGAGTTGATTCAGATAGAAATTCTAAATTCGGAAGCTTTAAGATGGAAGAGTTGACTAAGGTTTGACTTTTGAGTAAACGACCTCAGAATCCGTATTTGATGGTTTCAGTATGTTCGTATGACGATTTTGAACTTGGGTGTATGTTCGGGTTGAGTATCGGGTAGTCCGAGATCATTTTGGCGCTCATTATGGAAAGTTGGCATTTTAAAAGTTAAAGAATTCCTTAAGTTTGGTTTGAAGTGGACTTTGGTGTTATCGATGTCCGTTTGGGGTTTTGAGCCTTGTAATAGGTTCGTATTGTGATTTGTGCATAAAGTTTGGCATCATTCTGGGATACTTAGTACAATTCAGATGTGTTCGGCGAAGTTTAAAGTTTGAAAGTTCAAACAAAGGTTTTGATCGTAGATTCATAATTTTAATGATGTTTGGCGTGTTTGGCATAGTATTGATATTTTTGTATCATATTTTAGGATGCGTGGGTATGGTTGGATGGGGTGTTGGGGGTCTCGGGTGCGAATCACATTGGAGAGGTGTGGCTGGCTTCATAGAAGCGGATGGGATCATGTAGGCGCAAAAGCGCAGAAGCGATGGGAGGGCCGCAGAAGTGGAGTCGCAGGTACAGCTGGGGTGACCGCAGATGCGAAGAGGCCTGGGCAGGACATATGTTGCTCAATCAGGATTTTTGCTCATTTCACTCATTCCTCTCTTGCTTGGGCGATTTTTGGGGCCATTTGAAGGAGCCAACTTCATCATCTACCTTGAGTTAAGGAACTTCTACACATTGTGAGCTAAGTACACGAGTTATATATGGATTTAAAGATGGATATGGGTAGAAATTTGTGGGATTTTTGGTAGAAAACCTAGAATTTGGTATTTTGGATTTTGACCACGAAATTGGACATAAAATTAGGAATAAATTATATAAATGGGTTCGCGGCGTTATGGTAATGAAGATCTTCAAGTATTTTTGGAATCCGGGCACGTGGGCCCGAGGGTTGACTTTATTCACTATTCGAGCGGAGTTGAGAATTATTATAAAATATTAAATTATATGCATTGGAGTATATTTTGATTGATTTACACATTGTTTGACTAGTTTCGGATCGTTTAGCTTTGAATTGAAGAGTTAGAGAAGTAGTGGAGCCGGTTATGGAACTTCAGGGCGAGGTAAGTCTCATGTCTAATCTTATGAGGGGGAAACTACGCCGTAAGTGATGTAATTGTTATGTGCTACTAGTTGTGGGTGCTATGTACGCACGAGGTGACGAGAGTCCGTACGTAGCTAAAGCATGTCTATGTCCGGGTAGACTTAGGACTTTATCATGCAATATTTGAATTGTTTGGACTCACTTTGCTAGCTTAATTAATTGAAATTACAATTGAAATTGATTTAGAAACATATATATATATATTAGGCCAAGCTTTATCATCTTGAGTTGTTTCCAAGATATTTGATAAACGTAAAGGGGTATATTCACTATTATGCACGTGTGTCTGTGTTGTAAGCACGTGCCTAGTGATTTGATAAGTTTCTTCCTTTCTTGTGGAGCGGGCCGAATGCATCGGCAGTATAATAGATGCATCTATGGTTCGTGCCGCTCGACCCTTGGCATTGTACCCATTATTCTGGATCGGGTCGTACGACCTCAGCATAATCGTGCATTATATTGCTAGCAGTCTGAATATTCACGAGATTATCCTTTCACTGATGCATGGCATTTAATATGGTATTCTTTATTCATTTGATATTGGCACTTGATATTTTCTGAGCTGTTGAGATAGAGTACGAGATTGAGAAATTTATATCGTTAAAAGAAATTTTGAAAGATTATGTTGGTTACCGTTTTATCCCACTATTACTATTGTGCTTCATATTTGTTTAGGATTTAGCATACTGCTTTATTCTCCGGGGTTAGGCTAGATACTTACTGGGTACGTATCGCAGCCCACAGAGTTTCCGTTGTACTATTTACTTCATCCTGTCTTATTTACATTCCACACAGATATTGTATTATTGTTATACTCCTTAGTATATACTCATGCACTTGTAACACCGAGTTTTGGGGATATTCTAGTTGATGCTTACGGATTTGCATATTATTGTCACCTTTTATTTAATGTAATACTAATTATGTATGTACCCGTGAATTTTAAAGGTGTAAATTTCCGTACATAATAAAAAGTTTATGATTTCGAAAGTAATAAAATGAACAATTTATATTATACTTCACTGTTGGCTTGCCTAACGGCGACGTTGGCCGCCATCACGGCCTATAGTGGGTTTTGGGTCGTAACAGCTTGGTATCAGAGCTTTAGGTTCTCTTGGGTCTCACGAGTCATGAGCAAGTCTAATAGATTCTTGCGGATCGGTACAGAGACTTCTGATTTTATCTTCGAGGGGCTACAAGGTTGTTAGGAGCACTTCCCTTCTTGATTCCTTATCGTGTGATCTGATTTCGTTGAAGCTTATGCTTTCATGTCCTTCCTACTCAATCTTATGCGACATGGAGAGCTTGTTATCAATTGGGCATCGAGGAGTTATAATGGTACTACAGATGTGGTGCAGGATGTTTCTCCCAGTGCATTTGATTGGGCTATTGTAGTCGCCTCGTAAAGGGATGTTTTGTCATTTCAACGCAATGTTAGTGTTCCCTACAGTTTCGCGTCTATGCACGGTGCATTATGATGTTCATAAGTGGTTATCGTTGTAAATTATAATGTGCTTATTTATGTGCTACAACAATGAATGACTTGAAAAGAGGACTACGAGGTTCATGTTTTAGAGGTTCGACATTTAATTCCAACGGAGGAGAGGAAATTGGACTATGGATGTTCAGGCCTTGGTTGATGGAGTAGCAAGATCAGATATTTTAAACTTGGTGGAAATTCTCATTTGTGATGTGGTGTCGTCGTCCTTGTTTGAACGCATTGAGGATCGTCGGTGTTATGGTCTTCTTTGATTTACCTACGGGGGCAGGGTGTTATGAAATGGTGCATGTGAAGCACTTGTCAGAGATGGCGGTGTGTAGTGGTTTCAGAATCGAATCGGTGTTTCTGATATTGACGGCTGGATAAAGATGATCTTTGAGGATGCTTAGAGTTGGTAGAAATTTATTAGTTCAGGTTCTAGAGAGATGGATTTTGATTTAAGGCAGTATTTGGGCAGCGAAGGATGAGGAAGGACATGCTGGGAGGTGTCTCGCGGTGGTTGAATTGCTAGCAGGACAAGTATGAACAACAGAGGCCGAGAAGTTTGCTTAAGGAGATGGATTTACCGAAGTGGGAGTGGCAGAGTAGCGTATGGATTCCGTGGTAGGATAGCCGCATACTTTGAGAAAGTTTTGAGTGATTTGGGGATCATGGTGGTCAATGACTAAGTCTATAAATCTTATTTGGGACGGTGGCTACTGTACTGAGGAATATTGAATATGACAGAGAGGAGTTTACTTGAAAGGAAAAGGGGTGTGAAATGCTTGATTATCGTGTTTGGGTGCAACCTGACTTCGAGTTTGGGCGTATCGCTGGACTTTCAGTGAATGCTAATGGGGAATGAATAGACATTTACAGTTGGTGGACAGGCATGGACTCAGGAGGGTTTGCTGATTTTGTGGTAGTTGTAACAAGGGCAGTGTCGTTGGAAGATGTCGAAATGGAATTCCACAGGTGGGCTATCTCCTGTGAATATGTTAGTTGTTGCATGATTCTTGATGAAGTTCTACGAAGAGTTCTACTTTCTACAAAATGGGAGGCATGTACTAGGATGTGATCTTGGATCGCTCAAAGAAGATGGTGCGACTGTCAAGAGGTCGAATGTGTGATTGTGGTTGATAATTTAGAATATTTTATGAAACATTTAACAGTGCGAGATCATGGTAACGGAGAAGAAGGAATCTTTGTAGGTTCTAGATTTATGTGATTGTAGCTTAAAGCTAAGTGGGGGAGCCCACCGTCTACGATTGGAGCACGTGGTTGTCTGCTTGTGCGATTTCAGGTTATTGGTGCATTGGTGGATTATTTATGACTAAGAAAAAAAAACATCAGGGGTAATTCAAGCAAAGAACTTGATGAATGTGTGCTATATTATGCCTTATCGATTCATGTGCATGTTTTGGGAAGACTNATATATATATATATATTAGGCCAAGCTTTATCATCTTGAGTTGTTTCCAAGATATTTGATAAACGTAAAGGGGTATATTCACTATTATGCACGTGTGTCTGTGTTGTAAGCACGTGCCTAGTGATTTGATAAGTTTCTTCCTTTCTTGTGGAGCGGGCCGAATGCATCGGCAGTATAATAGATGCATCTATGGTTCGTGCCGCTCGACCCTTGGCATTGTACCCATTATTCTGGATCGGGTCTTACGACCTCAGCATAATCGTGCATTATATTGCTAGCAGTCTGAATATTCACGAGATTATCCTTTCACTGATGCATGGCATTTAATATGGTATTCTTTATTCATTTGATATTGGCACTTGATATTTTCTGAGCTGTTGAGATAGAGTACGAGATTGAGAAATTTATATCGTTAAAAGAAATTTTGAAAGATTATGTTGGTTACCGTTTTATCCCACTATTACTATTGTGCTTCATATTTGTTTAGGATTTAGCATACTGCTTTATTCTCCGGGGTTAGGCTAGATACTTACTGGGTACGTATCGCAGCCCACAGAGTTTCCGTTGTACTATTTACTTCATCCTGTCTTATTTACATTCCACACAGATATTGTATTATTGTTATACTCCTTAGTATATACTCATGCACTTGTAACACCGAGTTTTGGGGATATTCTAGTTGATGCTTACGGATTTGCATATTATTGTCACCTTTTATTTAATGTAATACTAATTATGTATGTACCCGTGAATTTTAAAGGTGTAAATTTCCGTACATAATAAAAAGTTTATGATTTCGAAAGTAATAAAATGAACAATTTATATTATACTTCACTGTTGGCTTGCCTAACGGCGACGTTGGCCGCCATCACGGCCTATAGTGGGTTTTGGGTCGTAACAGCTTGGTATCAGAGCTTTAGGTTCTCTTGGGTCTCACGAGTCATGAGCAAGTCTAATAGATTCTTGCGGATCGGTACAGAGACTTCTGATTTTATCTTCGAGGGGCTACAAGGTTGTTAGGAGCACTTCCCTTCTTGATTCCTTATCGTGTGATCTGATTTCGTTGAAGCTTATGCTTTCATGTCCTTCCTACTCAATCTTATGCGACATGGAGAGCTTGTTATCAATTGGGCATCGAGGAGTTATAATGGTACTACAGATGTGGTGCAGGATGTTTCTCCCAGTGCATTTGATTGGGCTATTGTAGTCGCCTCGTAAAGGGATGTTTTGTCATTTCAACGCAATGTTAGTGTTCCCTACAGTTTCGCGTCTATGCACGGTGCATTATGATGTTCATAAGTGGTTATCGTTGTAAATTATAATGTGCTTATTTATGTGCTACAACAATGAATGACTTGAAAAGAGGACTACGAGGTTCATGTTTTAGAGGTTCGACATTTAATTCCAACGGAGGAGAGGAAATTGGACTATGGATGTTCAGGCCTTGGTTGATGGAGTAGCAAGATCAGATATTTTAAACTTGGTGGAAATTCTCATTTGTGATGTGGTGTCGTCGTCCTTGTTTGAACGCATTGAGGATCGTCGGTGTTATGGTCTTCTTTGATTTACCTACGGGGGCAGGGTGTTATGAAATGGTGCATGTGAAGCACTTGTCAGAGATGGCGGTGTGTAGTGGTTTCAGAATCGAATCGGTGTTTCTGATATTGACGGCTGGATAAAGATGATCTTTGAGGATGCTTAGAGTTGGTAGAAATTTATTAGTTCAGGTTCTAGAGAGATGGATTTTGATTTAAGGCAGTATTTGGGCAGCGAAGGATGAGGAAGGACATGCTGGGAGGTGTCTCGCGGTGGTTGAATTGCTAGCAGGACAAGTATGAACAACAGAGGCCGAGAAGTTTGCTTAAGGAGATGGATTTACCGAAGTGGGAGTGGCAGAGTAGCGTATGGATTCCGTGGTAGGATAGCCGCATACTTTGAGAAAGTTTTGAGTGATTTGGGGATCATGGTGGTCAATGACTAAGTCTATAAATCTTATTTGGGACGGTGGCTACTGTACTGAGGAATATTGAATATGACAGAGAGGAGTTTACTTGAAAGGAAAAGGGGTGTGAAATGCTTGATTATCGTGTTTGGGTGCAACCTGACTTCGAGTTTGGGCGTATCGCTGGACTTTCAGTGAATGCTAATGGGGAATGAATAGACATTTACAGTTGGTGGACAGGCATGGACTCAGGAGGGTTTGCTGATTTTGTGGTAGTTGTAACAAGGGCAGTGTCGTTGGAAGATGTCGAAATGGAATTCCACAGGTGGGCTATCTCCTGTGAATATGTTAGTTGTTGCATGATTCTTGATGAAGTTCTACGAAGAGTTCTACTTTCTACAAAATGGGAGGCATGTACTAGGATGTGATCTTGGATCGCTCAAAGAAGATGGTGCGACTGTCAAGAGGTCGAATGTGTGATTGTGGTTGATAATTTAGAATATTTTATGAAACATTTAACAGTGCGAGATCATGGTAACGGAGAAGAAGGAATCTTTGTAGGTTCTAGATTTATGTGATTGTAGCTTAAAGCTAAGTGGGGGAGCCCACCGTCTACGATTGGAGCACGTGGTTGTCTGCTTGTGCGATTTCAGGTTATTGGTGCATTGGTGGATTATTTATGACTAAGAAAAAAAAACATCAGGGGTAATTCAAGCAAAGAACTTGATGAATGTGTGCTATATTATGCCTTATCGATTCATGTGCATGTTTTGGGAAGACTCAGAGTTATGTTGCTTCTTTGGGACTATTCATGTGCAAACAGTGCATTGGAGTTTGATTATATTCGGGACCAGGTCAGAGTGGGTGACTCTCAATAGTGGTTCTAACGGGTTCAAGGATGTAAGCGCGGTGTCTAAGGATTTTTGGGTTCGTTGTATGGCTGAAGACCGAGATTTTTATAGCAGAATGTGAAGATTACTTGGGGGAATTTTCTATGTTATCATCGGGTTTGTGGGGTAGTATTGGAGAAATGGCTTTGGATTCGCGGAAGTTCTATCAGAATGAGTGTACCAATTGGAGATGCTAATGTGCGCATAATGAGGGTATGAGATGGTTTATGGGTATTGAGACGATGTGGTCTTGTGAATTGGGTCACTCGGGATGAGTGTTGTTGCATTTCGTTATGTTTTGAATGGAGCTATTATTATTTCTAAGACAAGTCAAGAGTATATTGGAAGAAGTAGGGTCGGTTAGTAATGGTTTGAATCAACATGATTGTGGCGATGATTAGTTCCTTCGGCGTGTTAAGTTATACAGGTGGTTTGTGGTTGTACGTACGGGCTTGACAACCACCATAATTTGCTTGATTTGGGAGGTACTCGATTCCTATGGCCTTGTTGTGTAAATGGATCCCGGAAGAGTTATGGCGGTTTAGACCACGACTTGAGATTTGTATTTTCTGTGGTGGTGGGAATTAAGCTGAGTGTTGCAATGGTTCTTCTAAAAAGAGTCAATTGAAAGGTTTCTTGCCTATGAAGTGTTCATTCTACTAGTAGATCAGGGGTTATGATGAATATTTTTACTCTTGCGTAGCGGCATGATAGGTGTAGTGAGTGACATTGGAATTGGAAGTTGAGGATCAAGGTTGCGGCTTGGTGCTGATAAGAAAGTCACGAGCTCGGATGAGCAGGGAAGAATTCAGATGCTCAGAGTAAGCTGGCATTATCATAGTGTCTCCTGAGAACGGTGTCCTGTGTGACAGGCATTGTATATTGATTTGCGAATTATTGAATTACTTTATAGGATTTGTACGGTTGGAGGTATGGATGTGCAGGCTTTGTTACCTGGTGCAGAATATTGTGGGAGTATAACCTACAGGAAGATCGTATGAGCGTGATATGTTAGTCACTTGAATGCTAAGGATTAAAACCAAGCACGGGGATTCTGGTACTATCGCTAATGTGAGAGTTTATGCCTGAAAGGCGATCTATTCATTTGGTTGTGGACTGAGGGAGTTTTCGGATTGGACGATTGCTCATGTGTGTCATGAATAGGGCCATTGTGGATCCTGAAAGGTTGTTGGCCCAGTATAGGATGATCGAAATCAGCTTAAGGTCCGTCGGTGGGTCTAATGTGAATGTGTGCTCTACATCAGTCCGGATGTGTTCATTCGGCATAGCGTTGCTTACGGAGGAGTCTTCGGGCGTTGGATGTTATTCCCATCGTCAGCTATTCCATGTAATACTCTATTGTGCCAGGTGGGTTGTGACACGGCTTGATTATTCGCACATGTGTTGTAATCTCGTGTTGCTTGTGGTGTTATATAAGCGAGATGGCTCTCGATATGCAGGTCATTTATTGCACCCTAGTTTTGCTTGGGTTTTTGTAGCGTATGGAACTATCTATCTCCCCAGGCTTGTATTATACACTTGGCGTGATTGTGGTCGATATTCGGGCATTTCGTAAGTATAGCCATTTTGGCTTGATGGGTGTTTCCTTATTGATTGTTATATGTGGATCGGGTGGCATGCCGCCAAGGGTATATTGTTTGGATCGGGTGGCACGCTGCCACGGGTATATTGTTTGAATCGGGTGGCACGCTTCCACAGGTATGTTGTGTGGATCAGGTTGCACGTCGCAATGATGTAATGTTTGGATCGGTCTACATGCTACAACAGTGTCATATTTGGATCGAGTTGCGCCCCCGCAACAATGAGGTGTTAAGTACGTTTCCTTATACTTATTTTGAGTACCTTCTTTCCCCTCTCTAAGATAGATCCATAATATCAGTTTGGCCATTTTATTCGTTACACGGGATGGGTGGTTCCTTGCCAGAGGTTCGTTCTTCCATATGAGTCACATTCGAGTTGTAGCTAGTTAGCGTTGCATGAGATTTTAGACGGTGTTTGAGGTAGATTATTGCTCGAGCAGCTTATACTGGGTGAGACAATGTTATTGGACCTGAGATCAATGTGATCAGATTTATGTTGGGTATATTAGAGAGAAAATATCATTATTTAGTTCAGAATGAGGTAATAGTTCTTGTCAGGTGAATGGACTCCATGATTTATTGATATGGTTAGGTGGTTATGACTTTCTACATATCTCTTTCGTCGTGGCAGTATTGTGAGAGTTGGAACAGGGCTTACATATGTTGTGTGGCGTATTATGGGCATCAGATTCGTGATATTGCAGCTATTGTGGTCGGAGGATGTTATTATGGGCAAACAACTTATGTGGTGCATGGTGTGATTTCAGCATATGTGCATGATCATATTTTGGTACAGTGTGTAGTGATTGATGCGGTGTTCGTATGTTAGAATCGGGCCTCGTGGAGAATTTCGAATGTTGGAACTTGGTTCTAATGCTTGTTGGCTAAGAAAAAGGAGGGATCTTCAGTCTAGCCCGAGCTAATGTGCTCACGTTGGTTGTGGTGGCACAAATAGGTGCACGAGATGTTAAACAGTGATTTTGGACAACTCCGGGATGGTTCTTGGCACGTTCGAGGACGAACGTATGTTTAAGTGGGGGAGAATGTAATGACCCAACTGGTCATTTTGATCTCTAGCACGTCGTTCGGTGGTTTGAGGCTGTGAGTAGCTTCACTTCATGTTTTATGACTTGTACGTGTGGTCGGAATTGAATTTTAGGAAGTTCGGAGTTGATTCGGATAGAAATTCTAAATTCGGAAGCTTTAAGTTGGAAGAGTTGACTAAGGTTTGACTTTTGAGTAAACGACCTCGAAATCAGGATTTGAAGGTTTTAGTGGGTTCGTATGATGATTTCGGACTTAGGCGTGTGTTTGGATTGAGAATCGAGTGGTCCGGGATCATTTCATCGCTGATTATGGAAAGTTGGCATTTGGAAAGTTTAAAAATTTCTTAAGTTTGGTTTGAAGTGGACTTTGGTGTTATTGATGTCCATTTGGGGTTTCGAGCCTTGGAATAGGTTTGGTGTCATTCCGGGATGTTTATAATTCGGATGCATTTGGCGAAGTTTAAAGTTTGAAAGTTCAAAGAAAGGTTTCGATCGTCGATTCATAATATTGATGTTGTTTGGCGTGACTTAAGGCTTTGACTAAGTTCGTATAATGTTTTAGGATGCGTTGGGTTGAGTTTTGGACTTAAGGAATTGCTGAAGCTTAAGGCTTCTGATATGATCGCACCTGCGAGGTTTATGGCTGCAGTGCGAAACCGCAAAAGTGGCCAAGGGGTCGCAGAAGCGGTTTTGGGTGAGCTGGGTAGTGGTCGCAGGTGCGAATATGATTTCTGCATCTGCGAACTCGCAGATGCGATAAGGCTTCGCAGATGCGGAGTTGTATAGGCGTGGCTGGCTTCGCAGAAGCGGATGGGATCACACAGGCATTGAAGCGCAGAAGCGAGGGGAGGGTCGCAGAAGCGTCCTCGCAGGTGCGAGCCTTGGGCCACAGGTGCGGCTAGTCGAGGCCTAAGTGACTTCCGCAGGAGCGGACTTGTTTCCGTAAAAGTAGAGCCGCAGGTGCGGCTGGGGTGCCCGCAGGTGTGAAGACGCCTGGGCAGAACATATGTTGCTCACTCAGGATTTTTGCTCATTTCACTCATTCTTCTCTTGCTTGGGCGATTTTTGGGGCGATTTGGAGGAGCCAACTTCATCATCTACCTTGTGGTAAGGAACTTCTACACATTATGAGCTAAGTACACTAGTTATATATGGATTTAAACATGGATATGGGTAGAAATTTGTGGGATTTTTTGTAGAAAACCTAGAATTTGGTATTTTGGATTTTGACGACGAAATTGGACATGGAATTAGGAATACATTATATATTTGGGTTCGTGGCATTATGGGTAATGATTATCTTTAAGAATTTTTTGAATCCGGTCATGTTGGCCCGAGGGTTGACATTGTTGACTTTTCGAGCGGAGTTGGGAATTGTTATAAATTATTAAATTATACGCATTGGAGTATATTTTGATTTATTTACACAATGTTTGACTAGTTGCAGATCGTTTGGATTTGAATTGAAGAGTTAGAGAGGCATTGGAGCCGGTTATGGAACTTCAAGACGAGGTAAGTCTCATGTCTAACCTTGTGAGGGGGAAGCTACCCCTAGGTGAAGTAATTGTTATGTGCTACTAGTGTTGGGTGCTACGTACGCACGAGTTGACGAGAGTCCGTACATAGCTAAAGCATGTTTATGTTCGGGTACACTTAGGACTTTATCATGTAATATTTGAATTGTTTGGACTCATTTTGGTAGATTAATTAATTGAAATTACAATTGAAATTGATTTAGAAACCTATATATATTAGGCCGAGCTTTATCACCTTGAGTTGTTGCCAAGATATTTGATAAACGTAAAGAGTTATATTCACTATTATGCACCTGTATCTATGTTGTAATCATGTGCCTCGTGATTTGATAAGTTTCTTCCTTTCTTGTGGAGCGGGCCGAATGCCTCGGCAATATAATAGATACATCTATGATTCGTGCTGCTCATCCCTCGACATTGTACACACTATTCTGGATCAGGTCGTACGACCTCAGCATAATCATACCTTATATCGCTAGTAGTCCAAATATTCACGAGATTATCCTTCCACTGATGCCTGGCATTTCATATGGTATTCTTTATTCATTTGATATTGACACTTGATATTTTTTGAGTTGTTGAGATAGAATACGATATTGAGAAATTTATATCGTTAAAAGAAATTTTGAAAGATTATGTTGGTTACCGTTTTATCCCACTATTACTGTTGTGCGTCATATCTGTTTAGGATTTAGCATACTGCTTTATTACACCTCTAGTAAGTGTCGATGTCGGCCCCTCGTCACTACATCTCCGGGGTTAGTCTAGATACTTACTGGGTACGTGTTGATTTACGTATTCATGCTACACTTCTGCACTAAATGTGTAGGATCTGACAGGTTCATTTGGTGGACATCTGGGCGCGTAGGCGAAGCTGTTGAGGAGACTTTATGGTGAGCTGCATTCCAGGCTACGTATCGTAGCCCGCAGAGTCTCTGTCGTGATATATACTTTATCATGTTTTATTTACATTCCAGACATATATTGTATTATTGTTGTACTCCTTAGGAAATACTCATGCACTTGTGACACCGGATTTTGGGGATATTCTAGTTGATGCTTACGGATTTGCATATTATTATCACCTTTTATTTTATGCAATACTAATTATGTATGTACCGTAAATTTTAAAGGTGTAAATTTTCATACCTAATAAAAATGTTATAATTTTGAAAGTAATAAAATGAACAATTTACGTGATAGTTCACCGTCGGTTTGCCTAACGGCGACGTTGGGCGCCATCACAGTCTATAGTGGGTTTTGGGTCGTGACAAATATAACGACCCGACTGGTCGTTTTGTGTATTATAATCTCGTTTTCCCATTTACTGCTCAAATTGTGAATTACAGTTGTTTTTTGGCTTGCCGGGGTAATTGGTTTGGGTCCGGTGAGGTTTTGAAATGATTTGGAGCACTTAGTTCCAAGGTTTAGAATTTAAGTTAAAAAGGTTGACCGGATGTTGACTTATGTGTAACTGAATCTCTCTAACCCAACCAAGCCACGTATGTCACCAAGCCTAAGAGTATTGCCACAAAACACATGTAGAGACTCACCACATTATAAGTGTCATGCCTCGACCTTGGGGAACGCGACCGGCGCTCAACTGAGATAACCCGGCCAAGCAAGCTTGTACAATGCCCTCTACCCAAACTCACCCATGAATAAAGAGAAAATATGTTTCATTAATTAGACAATGAGGGATCATGTGAACAAATCCAGGTCATTACCTTTAGTTACATCAATAACAAGTTTCCAAAATACGTATACTTTCATAGTTTGATGTGGAACATGTGATACAAATACAACATCTTTAGTTTGACTTTCCCAAAACAACGATACCACCCACACTATGTCTACAAAGCCTCTTATAGATACAAAAGAGTAGCATGATGGTGCCGGAAACAAGGCTCCGGCTATATCTCAAAACAATATACATAGAGGACAAGAGATACAAGACCCCGAGATGAAATGGGCCTCACCAAGTCAGCTGAGGAGAGGGTGTACTGCTATCACTGATCAATACTACCTACTGTAGAACCCCTTGCATCTATTAAAGATGAAGCGTCCCCAGCAAAGGGGACGTTATTACATATGGAATAGTACTAGTATATAAAACTAAAAACCCTCTCAATAAAACGGGTAACAGTAAAATGAGAAGGAAACATGAAATCAATGCGAGCCTCAAACAATATAAAGGTGTCAAGTTAGGAGAAAGATAAATTTCAAGTAAGTTTCAATACTTTTAAGTTAGGAGATCTTTAGTACCGATACACCACTGGGCTTTTAGCACGGAGTTCGATCTCAGCCTGATCAGCTAAGCCATCTCACCTTGAGACATCCAATAACAACACCACCATGTGTGCAACATGGTGTTCAATCTCAGCCTGATCGGCTAAGCCGTCTCACCACAATGACGTGTGGGTCAACATCACATTACATCTCGCTAGCAATAATCTTATCCCATTTAAGGGTAAATATCTCAATACATCAATATCATCCCATATAAGGGGAAAAAATCTCATCACATCAGCACGGAGATTTACCCCTCAATCACTCCTACACTGGCACGTGTAGTTTCGGGGTTAGGTTATTTTGACCTACCCTTCCTCGGTGACCAAACGAGACTCCCAAAGCATTTATTATTTAAAGGATTTATAACTCATTTCATAATCTTTCACACATATTTCCATTTCATTGGCACTAGTGGCCACAATTGTAATATCATTCTCGGCACGTCGGCCGTATTACATGTTCTCACCCCTATAACTTTCAAGTGCTACCATGGATTATTATCAATAAGAGAATTTCAAATCAAGACTATAAGTACACATATGAGCAAATAAAAGTCTTAAGCACACTGAGTTTCTCTTCCACAATTAGGCATACTGACTTGCAATTGAAACATGGTTTTTAAATCACAACACCTTTGGTACATCGATCATACTAGATTACATTCTCGGAGGGAATCATGATATGATAGGAACATTTGGAACACATTTTGAGTACATACATCTTTAAACACAATACTTATTTTAGAATAATCAAATCTATTAGGAATGACTCGGAACATGAGAAATAAGAAATTGAGCCAATCCTAATCGCATCTTACGGGAACATCATGAAAATCGATTCTACAAGAGGAGTCTATCCAACATACCTCGCTTGAGCTTCCTTAAATTACTACAATGTTCTAAAAATCCTAGCGACTTAAATCTATTAGAAACATGACAAATGTGAACTATAATTATGAAGATACTCGAGGTTTTAGCTCATTTGAGCATTTTATCAAGCACTAGGTGTGCATTAAGGTTTCAAGGTTCTCCTATGGTGGATTCCTTCATCCCACAACCCAATGTTTACCCATTTATGCTCAATAACCTTCCCACCAACCTTGATGGTACATGCATGCATAAATAACACTCAAGAATCACACTTCTTATTACCTACTTTCAGTCCAATCCCGAAATTGAGGGCTAGGGAGTAGAATCTTACCTCTTGGATGAAGACCTTGTGAGTCTTTCTTGTGAATTCTTTAAGACTTGAAAAACGATTGGTGAACCATGCACTTTGGGCTTCCTCCACTCTCTCTAAAAACTGGCAGAATTCCTCTTCAAAATTTATCACTTAAGTGTATGTATTAAAACTGGGTCGGGTTGTAAAAATAGGAAAATGGACCCTCCGAACTCACCTCTGCAGTCACAGAGTGGACCGCAGAATAGATATGCGGCCCGTAATATGGGCCGCAAAATTGATGCAAACAACCGGGCTGCTCTGGATCAGTCTACGGTCAGGTCTGCAGTCCGCATACCAGTTCTGCGGCCGCGAAATGGACCTTATAATCACCCTCCGAATTTATTCATGTCAACTCTATGAAGAAAGTGCGGCCGCTAAATGATTGTGCAGTCGCATAATTGACCGCAAAATGACCTCGAAAATTGGCCATTTTTCTGCTTCACTACGCAGCAGATCTGCGGTCCGTGGAGTAGTTCTGCGGCCGTAAAATGGACCGCTGAAACACCCTGTTCTGCAACAACTTTTTGTCAACTCCCCAACGCACTGTTCAACCCAAAAAGTCCGTACCACGACGAGTTGCCTCAAATACATTAGCATAACTCGACATCACAAAACCCCGGATTTTAGGTGAAAGTTTATGGGGCCTTACAATAAGAACCAAAAGAACCGATTATACCCATTACCATGCTGATATGATCTACCACCAAGCTGTCCTATTTCTTCGAGTTCCTTCTGTATGGGCTTCAGGTTAATACTTCTCCTTGCCCGCACACTACGATCCTTAACCCGATGCTCACCAAGAGAGATCCTAGCATAGAACCACACCGCCCTAAGGCGCATAAGCAATTGTATTCCCTCTTAAGCACCCCAAAAGTACCACAATCGAGACACCCCACTCTAAAGAGACGTTCTGTGAATTTAATGTTGTTCCTATTTTCCTTTATGAAACTGAAATGTAGAATCCATAATTATGTAGAAATACCGCGAGTCTCGACACCATCCAATGAAAATCTCAGATTCAAGCCATATACAAATCCGTAAAATTCTCAATTGCCACACATAAATCTTGAATCCATTAGAACCTTCTTGAGAGTCATCCACTCTGCTCAAATTTCAATTGCACCGCCCAAACGAGTTGAATGACATATGCCCCATTAGCACGACAACACCTAAAGAAGTAACCCCGCCTTCACGCATACGAGTAAATTCCTACTCCATGTGTACTACATCCTTGACGAATAACAACTCAAATTATTTCTTGATTTCCATATACCCATAAAGTAATATAACCCATATCCAGAAATTTCCCTACTCGAGTCATCTTTGATCTCAACCTCTGCAAGTCATAACCAATCCACAAGTATACCTCAGACCGAAACCAATACAACAAATAACTATGCAATCAAATCGCCGATGGTAGACTCCCCTACTTGGCTCAAATCCATGGAACAAAACATTCGATAACTCACAATACCTATACTCTATTATTGCCATAATCCCGCACTAAAATTCAACTAAATCCTTCATAAGCTTATCCAACACAAACCATAAAATATCTTAAATCATCCGCTAAACTCACATTCATCCTTGTGACAGACATTCAACTTTCTCAACTGATCTAAACTCAAATCGCAACACACATAACCCACTAGTAGAAAGAAACTCTCCATATAACATCATAAGGATCACACATCCGTAGATTACCTCGCAGGTGATAAACCACCTGCTTAACCTCAAACTGACATCTCTCTATTCCCCTTCACAACCACAACTACTATAAAATCACATAATCTTCCTAAGTCTGAACTCATCAACAAGGCATGAGAATCTACTCCGTTCCACAAATAAATAAAATGAAAGATCCCTCTACACGATCATAACTCGAGACCGTTCAACACATCAAGATAGAGTTCAAGCATCCAATAGTCCTCTCTACATCCCAAGCAAACTCTTTTTTCCACATCCAGACCATCTAAACGCATACTGCAATTATGCCATACTCATCACATAGTCATCCAACCAGTCACCGAGCCATAAGTCCTGCTCCCATGGACACTACCAGACATATAAGTCCAAAAGCACTTGCTCACACAACTGGAACAACCAAGGCCAAGCTACGGTCAAACACCATCCTCAACTCCTCAAGCCTGGCCCATCACCAAAACAAAGAAAATACACCTCACAACTCATCCATGGAATCACAAGCCGTCAATGCACAGCTGATACCAAGCACTCACATACTTATGCGAGTGAGTGGAAGAAATTCAAAGAGATAATCAATGTTGCACAATAAGGAAAGAAATATGGGAATTCTATCCTGGATGCCCTGTAGTATTCGAAGATAGGTATGAACGTCATCATACTGATCTGCAAGACTCTATTATACACTTGCTCATGACTCGTATAACCAATGAACCTAGAGCTTTGATACCAACTTGTCACGACCCAAAATCTAACTAGTGGTGATGGCACCTAACCCAACTCGCTAGGTAAGCCGATTAACAACAATCCAATTCAAATGAGATTTATTGAGAAAATAATGATGAAACAACTGAACTTGCATACAAAAAATACCCAAGGATTGGTAGTGCAAATTACGAGCTTCTAAGACATAGAGTTTACAAAGCTAGCATGAAATAAATACATTATTTATTCGAAATATACATAAACACATTATAAATCTAAATCTACCAATGACACGAGGTAGCTATAACCGGAATGTAGGTACATCATCAATGCCAACTCCCGCCATACACAACAACATCAGCTCCAAAAACTACATGCAAGGTGCAGAAGTGTAGTATGAGTACAACTGATCCCATGTACTCAAGAAGTATAAAACCTAACCTTAGGTTGAAAGCAGTGACGAGCTCGAAACACGGTCAGAGTCCAACACCAATATCCAAGAACAACTCGTAACAATATAATAAAAGAAGTGCAAGTAATAATTCAAAGATATGATGCTCAGCTCGTTTAAAGTTACATAAAGTAGGTATGTTTTTCACGTATAACAATAAAACATAAATCTTTTACCAAAATCACCAAAAGATGAGAATATCTGAAAACTGCGATTTCTCCAAATCTTGCAACAATAGATAGGATATTTCATTATCAGAAAACATGAGGAATGTACATCTTTATGCCTACATGTCAATATGCATATCAAATCATGAATTTCACCATACTATGTAGTATAAGGAAAATGCATCTCTATGCCTACATGCTAAGTATGCATGTCAAATGAATGATCTCATAGTGATTATCCCAGATACTCACACTCTCAGAGTACTCAATCTGCTTGTCTCAAACTCCCACTTGTCACACACAATCACTCAGCACTGTAGTACATGCACTCCCTACTGGTATGTCAGACTCCGGAGAGGTGGATGCTGCATAAGCACTAATATAAAGCCAACATTGTTTGCTGCGGCATGCAACCTGATCCCATAAATAATAATAAAGCTTATAAGGTTTGCTACGGCGTGCAGTCCGATCCATAATAATAATAATAATAGATATAAAGCCAATATGGCATGCTGTAGCATGCAGCCCAATCCCATAAATGGCCAATAAGGCATGTTGCGTCGTGCACCCCGATCCCATAAATAACACTCATGATACGACTCTTACGCCCACCTCAGTCATCCATCTCTCAATTCTCAAGGGCTCACAATCTCGTACCACTCAACCCAAACAATGATAACATGTGATGTAACAATGAATGATGAGCAGAGATTGTGATATGATATGCAAATGATAAATCATGACTGAGTATATAAATACAGTTAGAGAAGACAACTCAAAACAATAGAAATAGCCTCATTAGGTCTCAACCGAATAAGCACATAACCTAAACATGATTTCTAACATGATTCACAACTCACATAATCAACAAATAGGGAAAACATGGATGTAACAAGATACAACAACAAAACAAGTCTCGTCATAGTCAAATAGTCAACTAGAATCATGATTTCTCCAGTACGCGCCCACACGCTCGTCACCTTGGATGTGCTCCACCTCAATACATCTCTGATAACATAGTTCCCAATATTAAATACCCTCAAATCCAAGTTTAGATATGTTACTTATCTCGAACAAGCCAAATCTAATACCGAGCAAGCCTAACAATACTCTATAAAATGCCATCCCATGTGTATTGACCTCTGAAAGGCTCAAAACTAGCCAGAAGCAATTCAAATACATCAAATAATGCCAAAGGAAACAAACCTAATCGATAAAGGTTGAATATTTAATCAAAAGCCCAAAGTCAACCAAAATGTTAAATCTGGGCCCGTACCTCGAAACCTGACAAAACTCATAAAATCCGACAACTCATTCAATGACGAGTCCAACGATACTAATTTCCCTTAAATCGACTCTGAATAGATGTTCAAACCTCAAAAATTCACTTTAGGAAAGTTTAGACAAATACCCCCAATTTCTCTTTAAATTCATAATCCAAATGCCAAAATTGAAGATAGATTCAAGAAATATAATCAAAACCGAGTAGAGAATACATATCCCAATCCATGTGATGAAAATTGCCTCCACAATCGCCCAAATCCGAGCTCCATAGCACAAAATATGATAAAATGACCAAGACTTTTGAAATAGAGTACTTTATACACTGCTCCAGAGGTAACCTTCGCGATCACAATCAATAACTTCGTGATCGCGATTATAAAATTTTTCGGGACAATTTTACCTTATGCGATCGCGGCCATTTCCCTGCGATTGCGATGAACAAACTTCCATTAACCATTCCCAAACTCTTCTAAACAGCCTTTAGTGTATCCATCATAACTCTTTGTACATAACTCTAAATGACAACTATTTGATTTTCAGAAAACTTGGGGCTACAACTTTCATTTTTGAATCATCTCCAAATTCCTTATAGATTGCAAGATATAAGCTTCCAAAATCGGGTCAGTGACAGCAGAATTTTCCTCTACATAATCGTGATTCACAGTGCAAAAACAGCAAATTTGCACTCCGCGAACGCGACTCAAAGTCCACGATCGCGATGTACACCCTTTTGGCCAAAACCCAGCAACGAAAAATAGCCTAGAAAGTATCTGAAACCACTCTGAAACTCACCCGAGCCCCTCGGAACCCCGTCGAACATAACAACAAGTCCCAAAAAGTAACACAGAACTATTCGAGGCCTCAAATCATACATAACAATATCAAAACCATGTATCGTCAATCAAGATCAATCTCTTAAGTTCATAAACTTCAAACTTCGGACCAAGCGTCTGATTCAAACCTAACCAATCCGGAATGAACCCAAATTTTGCATTCAAGTTCCAAATGACATAATAATTACCTATCCAACTCCCGGAACAACAATTCAAACCCGATATCATCAAAGTCAACTCTCGACCAAACTTATGAACATTCCAAACCTTCAAATTTCCAATGTTCGCCAATTAGTACTGAATCCTTCTAGAAATATACAAATGCAAATCCGGGCATACGCCCAAGGTCAAAATCACCATCTGGACCTAACGGTACCATCAAAACCCTAATCTGGGGTAAATACTAAAAAGTCAAACTTGGTCAACTCTTTCTACTTAAAGCTTCTTAGTTGAGAATCATTATTCCAAATTAATTCTGAATCACATGAAAACCAAAACCAATGATTCACACAAATCATAATATATCATACGAAGCTACTCAAGACTTCAAATAGCTGAACAAAATGTAAATGCTCAAAATGACCGTTCGGGTCGTGATAAATCTCAAATGGACCAATAAACCTCGGGCTCAACTTTCCTTTCTTCCCAATTCGCATAATTCCCTTCATAGGCAACACTTGGAGGAGAACCTTCTCACCTACGATATAAGCTATATCTCGAACCTTCCAATCCGCATAACTCTTCTTCCTGGACTGTGTTGTACGAAGCCGTTCCTTGTAAGGCTCCGTAAAATTTTGCAAAGGAAAAATAATGTTTCATGGTTCCGGACTACGCTTACGTGTACAAAGTCATTCCTTGGGTTGACCAATGCACTGGAAAGTAAAGGAAAACTTTTGGCAGCGAAATGCGTTTCTGCGGTCCATTATACGACCGCAAAATCACTCCGCGGGCCGCATAATGGCCACAGAAGTGAGGCAGGAGAGGGTCATTTGGATGCCATTCTGTGGTCGACTATGCGACCACAGAACTGTTCTGCGGTTCATTATGCGACCGCAGAATAGGTCTGCGGGCCGCATAGTGACCGCAGACACAAATAATGTTTTGCCAGTTGTGGGCACAAACAAGGGTTTTCTACTCTTGCCTCTCCATTGACTAAATTGACGTAGAAGGCAATTAAGTTCCAATGGTCAGATGTTTGTGAAAAGAGTTTCCAAGAGTTGAAAGCAAGATTGACTACAACATCGGTGTTGACTCTACCAGAGGGTATAGATGGATTTGTGGTATCTTGTGATGCTTCAAGAATCAGGCTTGGGTGTGTATTAATGCAACATGTGAAGGTGATAACTTATGCTTCTAGGAAACTAAAGAGTCATGAAAAGAACTATCTAACACATGATTTAGAACTTGCGGCGGTGGTATTTGCATTGAAAATTTGGCGTCATTATTTATATGGGGTCCATGTTGATATATTCACGGACCATAAGAGCCTTCAATATATTTTCAAGTAGAAGGAATTGAATTTGGGGCAGAGAAGATGGCTTGAGTTACTCAAGGACTACGACATTGATATTCTATATCATCCGGGAAAGGCCAATGGTATGGAAGATGCTCTTAGCTAGAAATCTATGTGTAGTTTTTCTCACTTGGAGGCATATCAAAGGCCATTGGCCAAGGAAGTTCACCGACTGGCTAGTTTGGGAGTTGGTCTTGCGGAGTCTAGTGAAGGAATGGTAATTGTGCAAAATAGGGCTAAATCATCGCTTGTTGTGGAAGTCAAAGAGAAGCAATATAACAATTCTTTGTTGGTGCAATTGAAAGAGGGGATTCATAAACATAATACCATGGCCTTTTCTCTTGGCGTGGACGATGGTGCACTAAGGTACCAAGGGCGTCTATGTGTTCCAAATGTGGATAGTCTCCGGGAAAGAATTATGACTGAAGCTCACACTTCTAGGTATTCCGTGCACCCGGGTTCTACGAGAATATACCATGATCTTAAGGAAGTCTATTGGTGGAATGATATGAAGAGGAATGTAGCGGAGTTTGTGGCGAAGTGTCCAAATTGTCAGCAAGTGAAGTCCGAACAACAACGGCCCGGTGGGTTGGCACAGAAAATAGAAATTCCAATGTGGAAGTGGGAAATGATTAATATGGACTTTGTGGTAGGATTACCTCGTATTCCTCGAAAGTTTGACTCGATTTGGGTGATTGTGGATTGACTCACGATATCAGCACACTTCTTGCTAGTTAAGGCTACTGATACAACGGAACAATATGCTCAGTTGTATATCAAAGAAATAGTCAGTTTGCATGGCACCCCAGCCTCCATCATTTCTGATCGGGGAGCACAATTCATTGCCAATTTTTAGAAGAAATTTCAGCAAGGTTTGGGTACTTAGGTGAATCTTAATACAACCTTTCACCCACAGACTGACGGGCAGGTAGAGCGAACTATTCAGATGCTTGAGGATATATTGGGTGCTTGTGTTCTACACTTCAAAGGTAGCTGGGATGATAATTTACCACTCATAGAATTTGCATCCAACAATAGCTATCATGCTAGTATTCAGATGGCACCGTTCGAGGCTTTATATAGTAGGAGATGTAGATCTCCCATTGGGTTGTTTGAAATTAGTGAAGCAGAGTTGATAGGGCCAGACCTCATGCATCAGGCCATGGAAAACGTTAAAATCATTAAGGAGCGGTTGAAGACTACTTAGAGTCGTCAGAAATCCTACTCAGATGTTCGTCGTAGGGATTTGGAGTTCAAAGAAGATGATTGGTTCTCTTGAAAGTTTCCCCCATGAAGGGTGTAATGCTATTTGGTAGGAAAGGAAAATTGAGTCCGAGGTATGTCAAATCGCGCAAAATCATTCAGAGGATCGGTGAGGTGGCGTACAAGCTCGAACTACCACCTAAGATGTCATTAGTACACCCGTGTTTTATGTGTCTATGTTGAAGAAAGTAGTTGGAGATCTGACACTCATTGTTCCGTTTGAGACTATTGAGGTTAATGAGGAATTGACTTATGAAGCGATTCCAGTTTCTATTATTGATCGACAAGTCCGAAAGTTGAGAAACAAGGAAATTGCATCCGTGAAAGTGCTATGGCAAAATCAACAGGTTGAAAAGGCTACTTGGGAGGCTAAGGAAGAAGTGAAGAAAAAGTATCCTTATTTGTTTTAATGACCATGTATTTATAAAGTTGTGATCTAGGAAAATTATAAGACTTACTCTTTATGAATTTTGTATCATTTGTACAATTGGCGTTAAAGGTGATCCTTTCTGGAATTATATTGCTTGTGAGAACACAATTGGTGTTGTTTTGTATAATGTTATGTCGTTGGATTATGTATATGTTGTTAGGATGTGTTTCTGGGACTCTCTGACAGGTGGATAGGCCTAGTTACAAGGGAAACTCTGGCGAAAGTTTTGGAAATTTAGGGAGTTAGTCAAATTTGGGGCTGCTGGCATGTGGTATGAACATTGAGTTGCATAAGATGCTAATAACATATTTTGACCATAATTCAAGGATGAATGATCCTAAGTGGGGGAGAATGTAAGGTTTCGTAAAATTTTGCAAAGGAAAAATAATGTTTCATGGTGCCGGACTAGGCTTACGTGTGTGAGGATTATAGAATCACTCTGCGGGTCGCATAATGGCTGCAAAAGTGATGCATGAGAGGGTCATTTGGATGCCATTCTACGGTCGACTATGTGACAACAAAACTATTCTGCGGTTCATTATGCGACCGCAGAACAAGTCTGCGGGCCGCATAGTGACCGTAGACCCAAATAGATTTTTGCCGGTTGTGGACACCCATTATGTGACCGATATGCGGTCCGCATATTGATTATGCGATCGCAGACCTTGTTCCGGAGCTCTATTTTTAGATTTTTAAAACGCAACCCTACTTTGTTAAATATATGCTTTAGGCCATTTGTTAGCTAAAATCTGGCATTTTAGAGTGAGAGAGTGCCTAGAGTGAGAAGGTGTTCCTCAATAATTGTTCTTCAATTCTTGCTCAAATTTTGGAAGATTAAGAAGGGAAACTCACTAGGTCTTCATCCTAGAGGTAAGATTCTACACCCTAACCCGCAATTTCGAATTTTGTCTATAAATAGGTAATTAGCAAGATAATATTTGGGCATGAGAGTTGTTTATTTTACATGCATGTGTTATCAAAGGGTGTAGGAAGATTGTTGAGCTAAAAATTGTAAAGCCTGGGTTGTGGGATGATGGAATCCTCCATTAAAGGACTTTGAAACCTTAATGCACACCTAGTGTTTGATAAAATGCTCAAATGAGCTAGAACCATGAGAATCTTCCTAATTTGGTTCAATTTGTTATATTTCTTTGATAGATTGAAGTTACTAAGAATTCCGAAATATTTTAGAGTTAAGGAAGCTCGATTGAGGTATGTTGGCTAAACTCTTCTCTTAGAATTGAATCCCACGATATTCATGTAAATTACGTAAGTCCCGAGTGGTTCATTATAAAATTGGGTTGAAAGATAAATGTTCACAAGTATCCCAAATGTTTTATTGATGTTATGTTATCAATTGAGGATGTGTTAAAATATGGGTTGTACATTAAATATGTTCGACTTCAAGTCAAGTTCAAACAAAGACCATTATGCCAAATTTTGTGTAGAATCTCTATGTGCCATAGATCCTTAATTGCTCACATATGTACTGCATTCCTTGATTTGAAACGTTATTTGTTGTTGTTGATGATGATGATATTTAAAATTGAAAAGGTGAGCATGAAATACTAAATACGGCCAACGTGCCAAGAATAATTTTATAATTTTGTCCACTAGTGCAAATGAGATGAAAATATGTAAAAGAAGTATGAAATGTGATGATTGATATAAAAAGGTTGATGTCTCGAATAAGACAGTCTAGCCGATCGGGTCGTGATCGAACACCATGCCGCACACATGGTGGTGATTGTGCTGGAAATCGTAATTGAAATGGTAATTATGGTCGATGTCCTTAATGGATAGCCTAACTGATCGGGTCGTGATCGGACTCCGTGATAAAGATGGTGGTATTGATAGTGAGAGTAATTGTGGTTGATGTCTCTAATGAGATAGCCTAGCCGATCGGGTCATGATCGGACTCCATGCTGAGAGTACGGTGGTATTAGTATTGTGAATAATGGTATTGTGAATAATGGTATATCGATACTAAAACACTCCCAATGTGAGATATGGAAATTAATTTGAACACTGTCTTGATCCTAAATTGAGGTTTGATGTTGATTAAGGCTTTCATTGATATTATGATATTCTTGTTTGTATTATTTGTTCCATTGAGAGGGTGTTTAGTTATACATACTAGTGCTATACGACGGTACTAACGTCCATTTTGTCGGGGGCGCTGCATCTTTAAATGGATGCAGGTGGTTCCACAGCAGGAGATATTGATCAGTGATAGTAGTACACCTTCTTCCCAGCTGACTTGGTGAGCCCCATTTTATCCCGGGGTCATGTATCTTTTGTTCTTTGTGTATTCTATTTGAGGTATAACTAGGAGCCTTGTTGCCGGCATTATCATTGTACTCTTCTTTATCTATAGAGGCTCCGTAGATATAGTGTGGGTTGTGTATTGGTGTTGGGAAAGACAAACTATGTTGTGTTGTGGTTGTTTTACTTGGCCCATTTGAGACTTTAAAAATGATGAAAACTACTGTAATGAATTGGTATTGTAGACCAGATCACGTTTTTGTCTAATAAATGAAAATATGTATTATCTTCATTCGTGAATGAGTTTGGGTAGAAGAAAATCTAACAGGCTTGCTCGGTCGGGTTCACTCGGTTGAGCACCGATCACGCTCCTCGGTTTTGGGGCGTGACATTCCCGAATCACCTTAATGTTTTCATAGCACCACGGACCAAATTAGTGCCCGACAACCTAGCCTCTCCGGGCTGAAACCAACAAATCAGTGCACCACATTGTCTCCCATGTAATGCATTGTACGACGCCATCTAAATACTGGACTAGTGACTATTGTTGCAGGCAAACTCTGCAGAACCTCCGAAATCCATAACACAAGCACGTAAAATGTCCTCCAAGATTTGAATAGAGTGCTCGGACTATCCGTCTGTCTGAGGATGCAATGTTGTACTTAACTCGAACGACGTGCGCAACTCATGTTGCACGGCTCTCAAAATATGCGATGAGAATTACGTGACTCAGTCATAAATGATGGAAATGGGCATGCCGTATACGCGAATAATCTCCTGGATGTGAATCTGAGCCAACCACTCTGAAGAATAGGAAGTTTCCACCGGATGAAATGTGCAGACTTAGTCAGTTGTTACACAACAACCCATGTTGCGTCATATTTCCTCAAGGTCTGTTGTAAGCCTACTACAAAATTCATAGTGATGTGCTCCCGCCTTTACTCCGGTATCTCCAATCTTTCAGTTAAACCATCTGCTTTCTAATGTTCGTATTTCACCTATTGAAAATGCAAACACCGAGATACATAAACAATGATATCTTTCTTCATCCTTCCCCACCAATAGTGCTGTTTTAAGCCATGATGCATCTTCGTGACACCTGGGTGAATGGAATAGCGCGAGTTGTGGCCTTCCCCTAATGATATAATTTTGGGATATCATAGTCTTTCAACAACTCTAACCATCTCCGATGCTGCAAATTAAGGTCTTTCTGCTTGAATAGGTGCCGGAGACTCCGATGGTAGGTATAGACCTTACATGGAATGCCATATAGATAGTGCCTCCAAATCTTTAGCGAGTGAACAATGGCTGCCAACTCTAAATCATGCAAAGGTTAGGTCTTCTCATGGACCTTCAACTACCAAGATAGATGAAAACTTTTTACACCCCATGTTTTCGTACGTAAAAGTACACCGTAAGTTAATTGATGTAAGCTCAGAAATGAGATCGTCTTTGAAAATACATAAACTAAGTTAATATTATTACTTTGGAGGTTAAAAATCTTTAAGATCATGGATAACAAGTACCAAGAGGGTTGAAAGTCTTAGAAGCTAAATAAATTGATGAAAATAAGTTTCATCGAATATCGACAAGTTGGGAATATTATAATATCTACTTTTGGGGTGATACTAGGATTCTTAACATGATAAGGAGGTTATGTTATGAGTAATTTAGTCTTATGATAGTCATGTATTACGTTTTGAAGTCAAGCGAGTTGTGGAACAAAAGTTGACAATGGTCATCATAAGTTACATTCATAAATGTGTTGAAAATTAGGTAGAATGTAGTTGAGCGTTTCTCCCAATATGCTTTAAATTATGGGTTGATCCACCTACCAAATTGAATATATATGAGTCTAGTTTCTAACTCATTAAACCGTTCATCGATACAACATCTGAGTAGAGAGATTTTCTCATTTTTGCGAGACTACGCAAGCAGTTCCCTTAGGACCCACAAAGTCGTTGTAAAACTCTAGCTTGTATATAAGTCAATTCTAAGTCGTTATAACTCATTTGTCTTGACCGAAACAGTTCCTAAACCCTCCTAAATTCTCTCTAAGTGTCCCTCATGAACATAGTGTCATACCCCAACCTCGGGGAGCGCGACCGGCGCACAACCGAGTGAACCCGGCCGAGAAAGCCTATTAGATTTCCTTCTACCCAAACTCATCCATGAATAAAGAGAATACACATTTTCGTTAATCAAACAATAAGGTGATCATGTCTTCAATACAAATTTCTTACCATTAGTTACTTCATTTTGAAGTCTCCAATTTCACAGACATTTTTGATAGTCTGAAATGGAATAAGTAATTCAAACACAACATAACTAGTTTGACTTCCCCAGCACCAATATACAACCCACATTATGTCTACGGAGCCTCTATTGATATAGAAGAGTACTATGATAATGCCGGCAACAAGGCCCTAGCTATACCTCAAACATAATACACAACGAACAAAAGATACATGACCCTGAAATGAAGTGGGGCTCACCAAGTCAACTGGGAAGAGGATGTACCGCTATCACTGATCAATGTCTCCTGTTGTGGAACCACCTGCATCCATTAACGATGCAGTTCCCTCGGCAAAAGGGACGTTAGTACATGTCGAATAGTACTAGTATGAAAACCAAAACATCTATTCAAGAATTTGGAAATACAACATGAATATGATGAATCATGGTAACAATCATGTGTCTTATATAGCCATAAAAGTCAAACAGATTTGTTAAGACCTTCCAATAACATTTATAAATTTCCAGTCAGGGATTCTCTATTACCACCTTTACACAGAGCGTCTTTTCTGCCTCAACCCAATATATGTGGGTGGAGGTGTATTCCACTATACCCAAACTTTACACAAAGCGGCCTTGCCGCCTCACCCCAATGTATGCGGGTGGAGGTGTATTCCACAATCCCAAAACTCTACACAAAGCGGCCTTGCCGCCTCACCCCAATGTATGCGGGTGAAGAAGTATTCCACAATACCAAAACTCTACACAAAACAACCTTGCCGCCTCACCCCAATGTATGCGGGTGGTGGTGTAATACCAATCACAATCTCTACACAATTTAGCATCACAGTTTTCATTTTTGAAACACGACTTGAAGTTGTAATATTTAGATAAACAATCTATACTTTGAATATGTTCTCACAATAGTAACACAACACAACAATAACATTTGTAACACGTACGGAACATATATCTCTTGTCACAAAGTTTATTCGGAATAATCGGTTCGTGGTGAATAACTTGAAACTTACAAGAATAATGTGAGGTTCAATTCTAAGATACGAGTTTAGCCAACATACCTCAATTGAGCTTCCTTAAACTCTAAAATGTTCCGGAATTCTTAGCAACTTCAATCTATTTTAGAAATATAACAAATTAAACCAAAATTAGGAGGATGATGATGGTATTAGCTCATTTGAGCATTTTATCAAATACTAGGTGTGCATTAAGGTTTCAAGGTCCTCCTATGGTGGATTCCATCATCCCAAACCCATTATCTACCATTCTTAGCTCAACAATCTTTTACACCCTTTGATAACACATGCATGCAAGATGAACAACTCCCATGCCCAAAACTTATCTTACTAATTACCCAATTCTAGATAAAATTCGAGATTGAGGGTTAGGGTGTAGAATCTTACCTTTAGGATGAAGACCTTGTGGGTTTTTCTTGTTAATCTTCCAAGATTTGATCAAGGATTGAAGAATAAATTGTCGAGGAACACTTTCCCACTCTAGGGCACTCTTACTCTAAAAATATCAGGTTTTAGCTCAAGAAATGGTCCATTGCGTCTATTTAACAATGTAGGGTCGGATTATAAGAACCCAGAAATAAAGCTCTGGAACAGGATCTGCGGTCGCATATGCGGCTGCATAATGCATCTGTGGTCCGCAAAATGGACCGAGAAATGAACCTCTGGAACTAGGAAAATTCTGCCTGGGTTTACGGTCACTATGCGGCCCGCAGACTTGTTCTGTGGTCACATAATGAACCGCAAAACAGTTATGCGGTCGCATAGTCGACCGCAGAATGGCTCCCAAATCTGCTCAGTCCTGCCTCACTCTGCGGCCATTCTGCAGCCCGTAGAGTAATGTTGCGGTCGCATAATGGACCGTAGAAACACCTTCTTCTGCTAACAAATTTCTTTAACTCCTCAGCGCACTGTTCAACCCAAAAGGTCAGAGCTGCACTGTTCTACAATCCTCAAACATGTAAGCCTAAATCGGCACCACGAAACCTTAATTCCTTTACGAACTTGTACGGGGCCTTACACCTAGAGTGAATCCAAAGATAAACCACACAAGTGCGACGTAAAGAATAATGTGGTTACCATTAACTCCATTTCTTCTCGTTGTGACGTCTTAGGAAGTTACTTAGTGTTGAATTGAGTTAAAGAACAGAGGGTTCATGGTATATGTGAGGTAAGTTTCATCTTCCATAACCTAATCTTAAGTTTGTACAAGTGTTGGGTTGAATTTTGTTGGAGGATTCTTGAATAAACTAGTAACTACGAAACTTGAAGTCGAGTTATGTTGTGTGGGATGTTTTTACATGTTTTAAGATACGAAATGGAATTATAAGGGTATGGATATTATGGTGCGGATGAGAGGAAGTGAAGATGAAAATCATTGTGCTAGAACATGTTGAATTGGATCTATAAAAGACCCTATGAAGTTATGCACAAAAGTTGTGCGATAAAATGACTAAATGAACTTCCTTATAGAATATGAAGTCCATATTGATACCAATCCTTTGTATGATATAGATTACCTTCTGTAAGAGGTGGGATGACTTGTGCAATAGTTGTATTTTCCTGGATAAGGTATGATAATCCTATCCCTTCTTAACTTTTGGCATGATCCATATGATACAACGATACAAGCAAACATGCAACTTTCAGAAATGACTTTATTCTTAGAAGTATTGGGTTGCCTATGTTCTTGATTCCCCATATGTCCTATTATTATATCGTCTCACAGAAAATACGCAAAGTTGATAAAGTTTATTTGTGATATTAATCGAAGGCATATTGATTTTATGACATTCCGAGAGATCTTATTGACTTACTTTATTATGTATTGTATTCATTTATACATGTATATTGAACCATGACTAGATGGAATTATATACTCATATATTATATGTATATAGGGTATGGGAAAAGGTTATGGTGTTATATATGCACCACCACCTAATCAGCTGGCATACAATGATGATTTCGCCCACTGAGGCCGAGAAGATATTATGGGACGCCCTCAGAGGCTTAATGATGTTATGTACGCATATACCTATACATTATATGACATTTATACACATATGCATGGAATTATAAATGTTTCATGATTCACAAAGCTATTCAGACTTACAGGTTGAGTCCTTTACTTCATGTTTCTTTCATGTCTTTTATATCCTAATTTTTATGCTTTACATACTCGGTACATTATTCTTACTGATGTTCCTTTTGCTGGGGATGCTGCATTTTATGTCTGCAGGTCCTGATAGATAGCAGGATAGACCTTCCCAGTAGACAGAGTCAAACATCTGCTTGGTTAGTAAGCTCCACTTCCTTAGAGTTACCAGGTCTAGACATTAGAGTCCATTATATATATACAGGTTTGATGGTTAGGTCGAGGCCATGTCCCGACCATGATACACTTCACTTATCTCTAGAGGCTTATAGACGAGTCCTGTATATTTTGTATATCGGTATTGTTGCCTTGCCAGCCTTGTGTACATGTTATTTTGGTATTGCTGGTTATAGACATTCATGGTGGCCTCATCATCCTTGATTGGCATTGTCAGCTCATAGGTAGGCTTTGTCGGCCTAAGTTGAAGGATACCCATCTAGAGTTCAGAGTTACGAAGTTGCACGCTCGAGCCAAATATGGTACCGGGTGTCGGCCATGCCTCCCTAGGTTTGGGGCATGACAAAGTTGGTTCAGAGCAGTTCTATCCTAGGGAGTCTACAAGCCATGTCTAGTAGAGCCTTGTTTATAGATGTGTTGTGCACCACATTATATAAACAGAAAGCAACAAGGCATTTAGGAGTCGGTTACCCTTATTTCAAATCTAAATTGTGCTATAGAGCAGAGTCATAAAAGTTTGAGCCAGCACTTATGTTTGCTTGTGATACAAAGATATTTGCAATTAGAAAGATTACAGCTAGTCAGAGGGCTAATATAGTAGAAAGTAAGGGCACTAGTAGAGGAGGAGTACTTGAGGACATGTCCCAGTTTGAGGCCCTATCAGATCGAGCATGCCCGGTGTGCAAATTTTCTACTTAAGAACTTAGGATGGGAATATCTAACGCACCCCTCAAATACCAGACGATGGGAGTATTAGAAAGTAAAAGTATAAGTTTCAACAAGTAACATAAACAAGGTGAAGGAGGGTTTGAGGTACCCAATTAGTGAAGATTATCAGTATATACAATTTAGGCAAATAAATATAAGCATTATGAGTTACCTTCAACTGTAACAGAGGTATTACAATTTACCACAACTATCTTAGTTATGCCCTATGGGGGCTAACAAATATAGTTTATGAGAAGGATGGGATATCAGGATCCAGCTTTGGTTAAAGTAACCAAAAATAGTGGATGGATTGTTAGCGTTAGCTGATATTTTCGAAGGATATTGCAAATATGGTAATAGTTCTACTTGTTTGGCACCTAGATGGTGCACTCTAGAGTAGTACAATCAGATATGAATACTAGATATGTAGTGGAATCCTAAAAGGGATAAATATTTATCTTAGTATGACTTCCGCACCTAGTAAAAAGAGATGTTAGGTGACCCGAAGAGCCACTAAGATGGAGCAAGGGGAGCTAAAAGTGAAAGAATGTTTTGTTACAATTTTTAGAATAAGGTACTAGACAGAGATATTAGAAGGAGAATAAGAAGAGAGTAAATGAAGCATTATGAGTAAGATTTGATAAATGGGTGATAATGGTAAATCTAAAAGGGTTAGGCCTTGACACTATAAAAGAGTATAAGCCTTAAAGTTATATCCTCATTTCGAGAAATGAGTTGGTGATTCCAACGCGATTACTAGAAGGCTAAGCAGACCCCTGGAGTAATAACAATTAGCATGGGTTAGTAAACAAGATAAATTTAGAGACCAGCAGATTGATAATAATCGACATCGTGAGAATTTCAGAGACCATGTTCCGTCAACAATAGAATGGACAATAGAAGAATAACCTTTAAAGGTTATTCAGGAAGATG
>AWOL01S0008161.1:93394-104154 GCA_000715115.1 Nicotiana otophora | reverse complement strand
TACAACAGGTGTAAAACAAGTACAACTAACATAAAAGTTTTACAATGTAAGACCCTTATTTGGCTAATAGACAAAACATAAAAGCATGATCAAGAACTAGAAAACAAATTGCATGGCCTTATACTTTATAATTAGTTTTGAGAAGACATGGATGATGGCAAAGTGAGCCATGAATAGTATTTGCATGGCATTGATTTTGGGTAAATGTATTGCATGACATGGATGAATTTTCTTTAATGACATAAGGGGCCCTTGAATATCATTTGGATGGCATAGAAATTGGGGAAATTTATGGCTTGCAATGGGTAGGAAGATTAATCGATATACTTGGATTTTATGGTAACGTTTTGTGGGTTAAAGTGGCTAAAAAGTTAAAAACTTATGCAAAGTGTTTTGTTTTTTCATAGTAATATCTTGTGGGGTATNTTCTTGTGGGGTAGAGTGGTGAAAAGGATAAAAAAGGTGTGCATACTTTTATTTATTCAAATGGGTACTTACCTAGGGGGTTAAGAGATGAAAATAATTTTGGACACGTGCAGTTTTTAGTTTAGAAAAAAGGGGGATTATGGAAGGGAAGTTGGCTAAAAAGGTTTAGAAGACTTATAAATTATTTCTTGGCTCATGATTATGCATTACGCTAGTCTTTTAACCCTTCTAGCCTTCACTTTCAGCTCTTGTGAAATTTCAATTTGCGTGCAAATGATATTCTTCTATATTTTCTATTCTTTTAACTTTCTTCTTCAGCGACGAAGCACCGATATTCCCCATTTAAATTGATCTTAGCAATTTTTGCTGGATAAATGTCATAGGTGTTTGGTGAGTCTTCAAGCATTTCATTTTATCCCATAAGTGATGTCTTAACATTTTTCCAATGGAGGTGGGTGGATGAATAATTCAAACTTCCTTCCTCACCTGGCCATATCTCCTCCCGAAGGCTCTTATTTTGCTGAAAAATGAGCCTATGAGCTCCAGCGTGCTCCTTTTCCATTCCTCTGACTGTGACTGGATAATGAAACAAAAAGGACATCGTAGGCATCACCTTTATAGTTTTTTTGATCACTCTAAATGGCGTGTGGAACACAAATACTTTGACTCCACCAGAATAAAAATGATGAACCTAATATTTTTGAGGGTTGAACCACAACAAAAATATTTTTAGGAAAGGTTCGAGATTGTTAAAGTCTCAAAAATCAATATGCTCACAATATGTTCCAAAATATGAAAGCATCTAATTTCAACCTTTCACGAGTGAAACCACATGGCTAGGACATCTTAATATTGGGGTTAAATCATATATTGTTTAGAGAAAATGAACAATTTGCTATGAGCTAGACATGTTTCTACCATAATAACTCTCAAGCTGCCATACCAATCCACTTCATAGGAAACTACAATACTAGGAACAAAGTGAACCACTTACTACGGAATTATCTAAGTGGACATGAAATTCATACTGAGATGGGCCAACAAAAATATCTTCTTATCACGAATTTGTGAAAATCTCAAATTTCCCAGAAACTTTTTTGCGGATAAGTGACCCCTTTCAATTGACATGTACACATATGCTAGGCGCTGAGATATGCTCTCATGTTACTACACAGTGAAAAGGATTCATGATAATATTCACAAAGGAGTAAAGTGATTGTTCAAACCATAGGAGCCACATACATCGGAGAGAAAAATAGTGGCTCAAGAAGAATCTCAACACTAGGCCACTATATATTGGATTTGATACCACATAGGTAAACTTTATGACAGTGCATGCATAAGCATAAGTGATCAGATGTTATCCATTTGAGAACTTGGGGAAATAAATGGGTAGTATTAGCCCTTTTTTGAGAACTTGGGGAAATAAATAGGTAGTATTAGCCTAGGGTTATAACTCACTTCAAGGAAGTAATTATAGAGCTCAGTTCTACAAGATGTTGTAAATAAGTGAATTTGTGACAGGGTGGCTTCACGAATAATGCATCTCATTCAGAAAGTAAGTACATGGAATGTTTTATGATTCAGCCTCTTGTTAAGACCATAATTATGTACATATACAACAAGGAAAAATTATGCATGTTCATAATGATGTACTAAGGTGTGACTTACTTGATGACTTTAGGTTGATAGGACAGTACCTTAACTGATGCCCCTCGAATCCATATCCATAACATACATTGGTGCCATAGTGGCATACCCCTCGAATAACATCTCCTACATTTCACGCAACTGGTACGAGGTCCGCTAAGCTGACTGGCCCCACTGACCTGATATTTACCCTTTTTGCATAAGTCATAAGAATACCTTTTATCTTTCCTCCAGGCCTTCACATCATGAGTAAAAATCTCTGTAACAGTTTTCTGTATGGGCCTTGGGAATTTCCCAAGCTTTCCACCCTTAAAAGACTCCTGAGCATACTCACAACACGCCGCAAAATGTTCCCGCCTTCATATCAGGCAGACCGGTCTATTTCACTACCATAACATATTTCAAGAGTCATCCAACATGTCCCCAAGTGGCGCTTCTAACAAATATAGCATTCTGGCTTAATGGAACAAACAAACCTCTTTCGTTTCTTAGGTGTTCTCACCACATGATCTGGTGGCGTGGTCACAAAAATAGAGACAAGGACATTTTCTCCTAGCAACTAGTTCTTTCATCCCCTCCTCGCTAGCTCGAACTCGTGGGTTACTCATATGGAAAATGAGACATGACAAGGAAAGTAGCTTCCTACCTTGAGCTATAACGCACGATCTGGAGTACCAAAGAAGTGAGAAATTTTTAAATTTCCAAGTAGCCTCCTCATTATAGATGTGGTTGACAACACACCGATAAGAAGGACTCTACTAGACGCGGCTCCAAGATATCCTAGGACACTTTAAAACCTGGCTCTGATACCAAGTTTGTCACGCCTAGAAAACGAGGAGCGCAACTGGCACTCAACGGAATGAACCCGGCCGAGCAATACTATTAGATTTCCTTCTACCCAAACCCATCCATGATTAAAGAGGAGATGTACTCCATTAATCAAATATTGAAAATATTTAATTAGCAACTCCCATTTCATTTCCATTAGCAGCTTCATTTATAATTTCCAAATTATTACCTGTTTATAGATATAATGAAAAACTTATTTTCCAAAGACCAACATCTCTAGTTCGATTCCCAACATCAAATACCACCCACAACCTGTCTACAGAGCCTCTAAGTGCAACAGAAGTGAAGAATGGAAGTGTCGGCGACAAGGCCCCGGCTATACTTCATAGTACAAAATACAATGCAAGATGACTTAAAGCCCGGAATAGAGTAGGGCTCAGCAAAACCTACTGAATAGAGAGTGACTACTAATGAGGACCAAAGTTGCCTGCTGATGAACCACCTGGATCCATAGAAGATGCAGTGCCCCGGCAACTGTCCTATTTCAAAATAGAAAGCCAACATAAAAGGGAAAACAATGGAAACAAGAATCAACAATCAAGGACATCCAATTTCCAAGTTAAGACATATTAATTTCAAAAATATGAAGATAATATTATTTTTGGTTGGGAGATCTTTAGCACCGGTATACCCTTATTCACAATATCACCGTTCAAATACCAATGTTTGCAATACGAATACCATCATACTTTTAGCACGGAGTCCGATCACGACCCGATCGGCTAGGCCATATCATCTGAGACATCGACCACAATCACAATTGCAATTACAATTTCAAGCACAATCACCACCATGCGTGCGACATGGCATCCAATCACGACCCGATCGGCTAGACCGTCTCACCACAATGTCGTGTGGATCGACATCATCCTTTACTATCAATCATCTCATCCCAACTAAGGGGAAGTAATTTTATCACATCAATCTCATCCCAAATAAGGGGAATAATCACAATCCATTCTTACACTGGCACGTGTAGTTTCGGGGTTAGATTATTTCAACCTACCCTTCCTCCGTGACTATCGATACTCCCAAAAACATTTTTGGTTTACACACAAAGATAACATAAATACAAATATATTTACCTCATCATCTTTCACATTGTACAAATCTTCATTAGTACTTTCAACCAATCGCAACAGCAATATTCCCTTGGCTCTTTTGACCATTCGCAAGATTCATTATTCAAGGCACGATGACCGTATTTGATATTCCACACTTTCATATCATCCCTATCATGTATCATCATCATAAAGATCAACACATATAATATTCCGAAAATCACAACTTTAAGTTCATTAGTAATGAAGACTTTAAACACATATAAATGGTTGGCAATCGAAGCACAAGTTAAAATCATAAGGGAGTAACACATCATTTACTATTGAAACATATTTCTACAAAAATGGCAATACCAATTTCCACCCAAGAATATGTAAGAAGAAAAACACATTGAAACTACTTACAAAGCATAACATTAGTTAAAACAGCCACATATGGGCATCCCCAATTCACTTATTTCACTTCCAACCATCTTTATAGATTATCAATAATAATATATTTCCAATCAAGACTTTAGATACACATATGAGCAATTAAGAGTCTTAAGCATATTGAGTTTTTCTCACACAGTTTGGCATACTAGCTTTCATTTGAAACACGACTCAAAGCCATAACATTTTAACACACATATCATTCTTGAACACATTCCTGAAGGATAACATAATGTGATAAGAACATTCAGAACAAATTTTGAATACATAATTCTCGGCACTTTGCTTACTCAGGACTATTGTATTTATTGGGAACAACTCAGAACATGAGAATAAGGAACTTGAACCAACCATACTTGAAACTTACGGAAACAACATGGAATTAAATTCTAAGAGAGTGGTTCAACCAACATACCTCGCTTTGAACTTTCCTTAAATTACTACAATGTTCTGAAAATCCTAGGAACTTCAACCTAATTAGAAACATAATAAAAGTGAACCATAATTAGGAAGATATTGTTGGTCTCAGCTCATTCGAGCATTTTATCAAACACTAGGTGTGCAAATTGGTTACAAGGTTCTTCCACAAGATTTATTTCACTTCACAACCCAATCCTTACTTATTGGAGCTCAACAATCTTCCCACAAACCTTATTAGTACATGCATGTATAAATAATACTCTTACACCCAAGAATCATACTCCCTATCACCCATCTTTTACCCCAAACTAGAAATTGAAGACTAGGGTTTGATCCTTACCTCTTGAGTGAAGATCTTGTGAGATTTTCTTATTGGATTTCTAAGCTTGGATAAGATCTTTATGAAAAAAAGCACTTGAGCTTCTTCCTCTCTCTAGAACACTCTCACTTCTCTCTAAAACTATCAGGTTTTTGTCTTCAAAATGAGCCCCAAAGGCTATTTATCAAAATGGGGTCGGGTTATAAAAATAGGAAAATGAACTCTCCGAACTCAAATATACGGTCGCAGAATGGACTGCAGAACGGGTCTGTGGTCTGCACAATGGACTGCAAAACTGATGCCCAGAACTGGGCTAAACTGGTCAGTTCTGTGACCATTCTGCGGTCGCAGAATTGGCCGCAGAATCACATTCTGCCAGCCTTTGGTTATTTTGTTATATCTTCTTGTAGGGGTGTCCAAATAATAAATGGTTTGAGGAGTTAGAAACTAGACTCGAAGGTCTTTCATTTGAAAGTTTGTTCATCACATAATTCGTTATATTTTAGTAGATATGCTTGTCCAAATTTTGGTCTTGTGCGTACTCATTTCGAACTTTAGTCTATCATGTAATTTCCAACTTGACTTACACTTAGGGCTCTCCTTAGAACCCGCATCACTTATAATATGCCTCGTATACTTATTTTCATATCAAATTTATATCCATCATATTAATAGTCCTCGTCTACACACAAAATAATATAATTAGCACACATCAACTTTCTTAATAGCGCTTAAGTGCTTCAAAATTTTTCGGGTTGCTACACAACAACCCGAACCTATAACCATTCATGCTTTTATATCAAACCCATCAACTCATATATCATGAACTTAGAGTCTATAATCATTAATCCAATGCTATAATCAAATTACAGGGTGAACGTTCAATCATCTTTACTTCGAGTTCTAGTGTTTCTTTTCTCAACAACAATGTCTCAATCAAATACCTAATTATTTGAATGGTTTATCCATATTCATAAGGTGTTAGTGAATTGAAATAAACTTAGAATCAACATTAGAACTTACTTTGGATTTGGAGAGACCTTGGAGGAAGTTGGGTTCTCGAGATCTTCCCTTTCTATAGAAAATTTATGTTTATGGGTATAGGGAACAAGATAGGGCTTTAACAACAACCATTCAGGTGCGCGCCCATGCAATTGAGGGCCCAACCGTGCACTTGAATGTTTGACAATGGTGGTGGCACTGCAACAGGTGCATTGCCGTGCACGTGATGGATGAGCACGTAGGCCAATGTATCCCTATTATTACATCAAAATCGATGATTCCTAATTCAGTGAGATCAGCCATGATGTACCAACCATGCATCGTGATGACACAATCCCTATAAACCCACGCAGCCATAATAGACTCACCAACTAGAGTAGATACAGAGAACGGCTCATGAAGCTGTTCCGGTTCTATCCCAAGTTCCATAGCAACATAGGGAGTGACATATGACAAAGTGGAACCGGGATCAATAAGGGCATATACATCATGAGATTAGAAAGTCAATATACATGTGACAACATCTGGAGAAGCCTCAAAACTCTGGTGACCCCTCATAACATAGAAACGGTTGGGTCCTCCCAAACTCTTTGCACCACCCCTAACTGCACCATGCTCTGCGGGTGCTGGAGTGCCTCGAACTGGAGAAGGTGCTGTGTATGTAGTGGCTGCAGAACCGGATGGATGTGCCGTACCCCTGCCCACACTCTGGCAGGATGAATGGCAATCCCTTTGAATGTGACCCCTGATACCGCACCCGTAGCATATGTGCTGGTCTATGAAGCAGGCCCCAAAATGTATCTTCCCGCAACTAAGGCATGGGGGCCGCCCTCCAAGCCTACCCTACTGGTAGGATCCCCTGTTGCCCTGACTGATCCTAACTTGGCTCCGCTACTACTGACTGGGGCCTGCTGGCTATGCACTGACCAAAGACTAACTAAAGGACTGGGATGGCTCTGACGACCCTCCATTCCATTCTTCAATTTATGGGTCTCCGTGGCTTGAGCAACCGCCACCATCATTCCGTAGTTCATATTAGAATTCAAGGCATATATAGCAGCCTCAATGATAACCGTAGGGATGAGGCCCTGCACAAACCGGTGCACTCTTGCCTCCATTATGGGAAACATGCAAATGACGTACTTGGACAAGTGTGTGAACCACATATGGTACTCCCACACACTTATGCTATCATGATTCAGGCTCTCAAACTCAGCGACACAGGCCGCCTTAGTCTCGGTAGGTAAGAAATATTCAATGAAGGCGTCGACAAACTCACTCCACCTCGTTGAAGGGCTCCCCTGCTCACGGGAGTCCTCCCACAACCCAAACCAAGAAGAGGCCACCACTTTCAGGAGGTAGGAGTCCAACTCCGCTCCCTTTGTCTTAATAGCATGCATAACTTGGAGGTTCTTGTGCATCTCATCATTAAAGTCTTGTCGGTCCTCCTCAGGATCAGTACCTGTGAATACTAGAGGATTCAACTGAAGAAACATGTTCACCCTGGAACTAGCGGAATCCCCTGGCTGACTTGAAGAAGTAGGTGCAACATTAGATCTCTCGGCCTGAGAAGCCACTATCTGAGTCAACATATGTATGTCTCCCCTAAGATCCCCATCAGATACACTGGGACTGGAAGCTGGGGCTGGAGGTTGAATAACTGCACCCTGGATAGGAGTTAGGATTGGTGCAGTCAAAGCAGGGGTAGTAGAATCAGGTGGTGTGGTAGCTGAGGGAATATCCTCACCGCTTGGGTGCTCACCCGCATCATCAGGTATAAAATCAACTACCACTCCTGGGGTGGCATTGGCTCCTTTGCCAGTTCTTGCTTTCTTCCTAGACACCGTATAAGGAAAATTAAAGCAATGCACGAGGTAATGGATAGATCCTCATGATGAAAGCAATATGATTTGATATGCCCATAATGCTCATAGAGAAATTCAAAAGGGATATACCATTTCTTCAGATAGACCAGTTTATCATTCTTGTTAAAACCCAACATTTTAAGAAAACCCCGTGGAGTGCAATTTTATGGCACCAATAGTCCTGGACTATCCCATGGTAACTTGGCTAAAACCCATATTTCTTCTATTAGAGGAGTCATTTCTATATTGCTAAATCGGAAAATGACTCTCTTCTCACCCCAGAACATGGTAGCAGCCTCGATTAGTTCCCTGTTTGGTTGAATGTTCAGCAAAGATGGCAGGTTACCCAATACCCTGCACACATGATTATTGTCACATGGTGCAAGGTTATTCCACCATGCTTCATTTATTTCAAAGAAATAAAAGTTAGCCCTTTCCCCTCCACATTCGACTATTTACGCAATAATGATCAGCATGTTGACATGCTTTCTCCAAGTAATGCACATAATATGATGGTGTCCTTTCGGATTATGGCAATCTCGTTTGACTATGGACAAGGTTCATCTAAGCGGGTTGATGCGTCAATGACATCTCAATACGTACTAGGTTTAGCATGATGCAAGTACATTTCAAATCAGAGTGTGATTTCTAGAAATGTCTAGACTGGTACTCTCAAGTGAACAACTCGAGAGGGAAAGGCACGGGACCGTCGACTGCACCGCTGATCGACTAGTCTAGTGCAAATAATCCTTTCCAGTATAATGGGATGTTGTTTAGGAAAACGCGGACACTCATCAAGCGCCGCTATGTTGATAATAAGCACGAGTGGAGTATGATGTGGGAGCATGCTTTATGCAAAAATAGTAACACGTTGCCAAATATTTATATGATGAAAGTGCGTAAAAACAGTAAACAATATAAATGGGAGAAAAAAGAAAAAGGGAAAGACGGATGTAGCAGTCTTAAACAAGATGAAAGCAATGGAGTGAATGATGTTCATGTCATAGGAAATAAATGGAAATAAGGGGAGGGGATATGTCATAGCAATTTAAACAAATAAGGGAAAGGATGTACATATCTTCAAATAATCCACATAAGTCAACTTCGTTATGGTACTAGCCTAAGTGTAAATCCCTATCGGAGTCGCCATGCTGTCGTGCCCCTTTTTCTCTCGAAAGCAGGTTTCGACATGTGACAACTCTTTTAAATGGAGGTATTAAAAGAGAAAAGTCGCCACCAAATGATTTTGGGGTGCGTTAGGGCACCTATTTGAAAATAACTATGTTTAACTAGTCTACGTCACCAAAGATCATGTAAGGGATCAAATTATCTCAAAGAGAAGGTGTTAGGCACTCTTCGTGGTTCATAAATATAGGTCCCATCAGAAGTTTAAACTATGTGGGATTTTTGGATTACAATAGTCCAACGTGATCATATAAGTGAGGGGAAGACAAGGAATTTAAAGGTTCTATTATGAACACATGCGAAGAAAATCGGGCAATTATTAGACTATATAGATAATCAGTACAAGTCTTCAGATGTTGCAAGATACAACTTAATTATTCTATATTTGACGACTATGTGTGAACAATAAACATATAAAGAATGGGGGTCCCAAGTGTTTTAGCCTAAAGGATCACCCAGAGCAACATAAGTAATACTTCGCAACTCCCATGAGGTAGGGATTGTTCATATTATTCAGCGAGCACAGACTATCATCTCTTGCTACCCGATTACTAAGTTAAAGTTGTTTACTTAAAGGCGCTTTAATTCAATTCTAGGTCGTGTCCTACGTGTGCACTACCCGTCACACGCCTATGGTCTAAGAGACTTTGGACCTACTATTTGGGTGGTTATAGACTCTGCTTAGGATGCTCAAAAATAATAAAACTAGCGTACATTCAAAATATATTGGACTTCACATAAAGAACATGAAGGGATCAAGTTAGCCTCCACACATAAACAACAAATGCACGTGTTCAGATTAGGCAGTAGATAATTTCAGGATTAAGAAGTATTATAGCCGTTAAGTCGTATAGGCATGGTTTCTAGGTGATTCTGATTTCAAACATTTTACTTGTAGCATTGCAGTTTTAGGCTAACAGATTTGCAGATTAAAAATATTACTTACATATAGGCATGGCATCTATATTGTTCATGCAGCGAGGCAATAAGATTGTTCGAAAGCCCAAGATTAACAGCGTTGATTTATAGGCATGCTTTCTAAGACGAGTAACAATATCTTATAGGCGGGATTTCTAACGATTGACAATTGAAATTGATTTTACGATACTTTATCCCTATAGGCATGTCATCTAAGTGTATCAATACAATGAAGAAACAAAGTAATTGCTTAGTTGATTAAGGTCATAGATTCATGATATCTAGATGAGCAGTATGCGATTGATTGATTAATTAGTTGAAGCCCTATAAACATGGTACTTAGATGAGAGTTAGTAAAAACACATGTTGTTGTATCCTATAGGGATGATATCTAACACATAGCATTAGAGCAAATTGAGCAGATAAATAGTGATGTTTGAATCTTACAGGCATACTATCTAATACCGTATAGAAGTGGAGCATGTGAACAAGTGAAGCACTTAGATTCTTATGGGCATGTTTTCTAACAGTGTACAGGAATAGGATATGTTGAGCAAGATATCAAATAAAGCACTTAGACCCTATAGGCATGTTTTCTACCCTTTTATGCAAGAATAGAGTACACTCGTTTCC
>AWOL01S0008161.1:52988-83141 GCA_000715115.1 Nicotiana otophora | reverse complement strand
ATTCAACTGTTCCAAAATTGACTTCGAAAATAGAATTGCCTAAAAGTTTATAAACTCAAGTCATGCTCATATGTGGTTGTTTTAACAAATGCTATGCTTTGCGAGTATTTTCAATGTGTTTTGCGTTCTTACATATTCGTGAGTGGAAATTGTGTATTGACCTTTTTGGGGAAAAGTATTTCAAGAATTAATGGTGTGTTACTTGTTGATAATTTTAACTTGTGCATCAATTGCCAATTATTTTACTCCATTTCTCAGAAAGAAATCTATTGTGCTTAAATTTTTCATTTCTAATGAACTTAAAGTTATGATTTCTAGAATAATATATATGTTGATATTTATGATAATGACACATGAGAGGGAAGAAATGAAAGTGTGGAATATCAAATATGGCCATCGTGCCTTGAATAAAGAATCTTGTGAATGGACAAAAGAGCCAAGGGAATATTGTTGTTAAATACATTTGTACCAAGGGAATATTGTTGTTAAATACATTTGTACCTATATACTAGTGGAGATTCATACAATGTGAAATATGGTGAGGTAAATACATTTGTACCTATGTTACCTTTGTGTGCAATAACAATAATAATATTTTTGGGAGTATCGATAGTCACCAAGGAAGGGTAGGTTGAAATAACCTAACTCCGAAATTACACGTGTTGGTGTTGGAATGGATTGTGATTATTACACATATTTGGGATGATATTGATGTGATAAAATTATCCCCCTTAATTGTGATTAGACGATTGATAGAAAAGGACGATGTCGATAAACACGACATTGTGGTGAGATGGCCTAGCCGATCGGGTCGTGATCGGACATCAAATCAATCTTCGAGAACACTCTAGCACCCTAAAGCTGGTCAAATAAGTCATTTTTGGATTTTTTCAGCTGAGAAAATTTCCCAAACGCTGTCAACACCTCTCCAAGGTTCCAAGTCTAATCCAAGGTGGTTTTACCTAGACCTATCCTCAAAATTTAGCCTAATTGAAGAAAAGAGTCTTTATGGTGTTGTGATGCCATTAAGGGTTCGTGTAAGCTAAGAAAAGCTTTGGTTAGAGTTTTTTATGATTATTTAAGATATGTATAATACTCTATTTCTTGGGCTTATGCTTATATATGTGTTGGTTACATTATTTGGATGAAACATTACAAGATAGAACTTGAAGTCGTAGAAGACGTTGTTGTCTCTTATTGGACTATTTTGGAGTTGTGTATATGACTTCATATGGCTAGAAATTACGGGGAATGGCTTGATTATAATGTTCATATTGTTGTTATTCTGGTAAATATTTTTAGTATGTTGATGATGTTTTAAATAGGAGCCACACAATACCTAGAAGTTGTCCATATTGTTGTAATATCTTGTTGGGTTATTTGATGTTTCTTTTATGATGGATATAAGGTTGGAATGTCATGCCAATATATGTTTTTATATTCTGGACTGTTTGAAGGTAATTTAAGTATAGGGGAGATGGTAAAAAGAATTGGGTTTTTGTTCCAATACAAGCTTACCGCTCGTGTGTTAAGTAGTAGTTTTGTTGGTGACATTTGTGCACTTGTTGTTATGTAAGATGAATTGTGGTGTTGGGCTGTTTGGTGTGTTGTGGTGCTGAAAGTATATAGTTGAAGGTCGTATGTGATCTTGTTCTTTTTATGGACTTGGGGAAAGAAAACAAAACAAGGGAGATGTTGCCCGTTTTAATAATAAATAAGCTTGTCGTTCGTTGTACGATAGTTGCATCTTTCGTAGCTTAATGATAGCATTATTATTGTTGTTGTAGATTAAAGTGCGATGAGATTATTTCAACGTGGTCATTGTATAGACTGTGATAAGGCATGTTAATGCTATCTCTTTTTTTCCTTTTGGCAAGATCAATATGATACAAATGAAATGAGCAAACATGCAACTTTCACAAATGACTCTATTCTTAGAAGTAATAGGGATGCCTATGTTCTTGATTCCCCCTTGTGTCCTGTTATTATACTGTCTGTTCATGGGTTTCGAAAAATACATAAGTTGATAAATTTTATTTCAAGATATTAAACGAAGGCATATTTATCCTATGACATTCCGAGAGATCTTATTGACTTATTCATTATGCACATCATTCATATATACATGTACATTAAACCACGACCAGATGGCGTTATATACGCGTATATTATATGTATATGCTGTATGGGTAAAGGTTACGGTGTTATATACCCACCAACCACCTGATCAGCTAGCATACGTTTATGATTTTGCCCACTAAGACCAAGATGATATGATGGGATACCCTTAGAGGCTTGATGATATTATGTACGCATATACCTATGCATGGTTTGACATTTATACCCATATACATGACACTATGAAGATTTCACGATTACTGAGCTATTCAGACTTAAAAATTGAATCCTTTACTCCATATTTCTTTCACATCTTTTATATACTTCTTTTCATGCCTTACATACTCAGTACTTGTCACGCCCCAACATCGGGGAGCACGACCGGCGCTCAACGAGTCAACCCGGCCGAGCAATCCTATTTGATTTCCTTCTACCCAAACTCATCCATGAATATAGAGAAAACATAATTTCGTTAATTAGACAATAAGGTGATCATGTCTACAATACCAATTCATTACTATTAGATACTTCATCAATAAGTCTCAAACACACACACACACAAACACACACACCTTCATGGTTAAAAGTGGAACAAGTGATCTAATCACAACACAACTTGTTAATTATTCCCAATACCCATATACAACCCACACTAAGTCTACAGAGCCTCTAAAAATACCAAAGAGTACAATGATAGTGCTGGCAACAAGGCTTTAGCTATACCTCAAAACACGAAACCACATACGAAACAAAGATGTACAACCCCGGAATGAGATGGGGCTCGCCAAGTTAGCTAGGAAGAATGAGCACCGCTATCACTGGTCAATATCCTCAGATGTGGAACCACCTGCATCCATTAAAGATGCATCGCTCCCGGCAAAAGGGAAGTTAGTAGATGTCGAATAGTACTAGTATGAAAACCAAACACTAATTTAAGAACTCGTAAATACAATATGAATATGATGAACCAAGGCGACATTAGAATAGCATGGATAGCCGTTTAAACCAAAGCAAGAATCAAGAGATGTCATTAACATTTATAGAATTTAAGATGAGATCCTCTATAACCATTTTAACACAAAGCGGCCCCGCCGCCTCACCCTAATGTTTGCAGGTGGAGGTGTAAGCACAATACCAAAACTCTACTCAAGCAGCCCTGCTGCCTCACCCAAATGTATGAGGGTGGAGGTATAACCATAGTACCAAAAACCTACACAAAGCGATCATGTCGCCTCACCCCAATATATGTAGGGTGGAAATGCATCAACGATACCAATACCTACACAAAGTGGTCATGCCACTTCACCCCAATATATATATGTGGGTGGTGGTGCAACACCAATACCAAAATCATACACAAAGAGGCATTGCCGCCTAACCCCAATGTATGCGGGTGGAGGTGTAATCCCAATCACAATCTCTACATAATTTGGCATAATAATATCTACATAAATCACGACTTGGAATCATAACATGTAGATACACAATCCATAGTTTGGAACACAACCTCAATTAATAATACAATATGATAAGAGCATTTGAAACACGAATTGAACATATATCTTTGTCACAAAACTTATTCGGAATACTCGATTTGTAATAAATATCTTGGAACTTACAAGGATATTGGGGGTTCCAATTCTTAAAGAAGAGTTTAGCCAACATACCTCAATTGTGCTTTCTTAAACTCTAAAATGTTCCGAAATTCTTAGCAACTTCAATCTATTTTAGAAATATAACAAATTGAACCAAAATTATGAATATGATCATGGTTCTAGCTCATTTGGGCATTTTATCAAACACTAGGTGTGCACTAAGGTTTCAAGGTCCTTTTATGGAGGATTCCATCATCCCACAACCCAATATTTACCATTTTTAGCTCACAATCTTCCAACACCCTTTGATAACAAATGAATGCAAAATAAACAACTCCCATACCCAAGAATTGTCTTGCTAATTACCCATTCTTAGATAAATTTCGAAACTAAGGGCTAGGGTGTAGAATCTTACCTCTAGGATAAAGACCTAGTGTGTTTTCCTTGTTAATCTTCAAAGATTTGAGCAACAATCAAAGGACAATTTGTTGAAGATCACTCTTCCACTTTTGGGCACTTTGTCACTCCCAAAATATCTGGTTTAAGCTCAACAATGGTCCATTATGCCTATTTAATCGAACTAGGGTCGGGTTTGAAAAATCCAAAATGAAGCTCTGGAATAGGATCTACGGTCGGATATGCGACCGCATAATGCTTCTGCGGTCCGAAGAATAGGCCGAACAATTGCCCTATGGAACATGGCAAAACTAACTCGGTCTGCGGTCATTATGCGGCCCGCAGACCTATTATGCGGTCACATAATGCACCGCAGAACTGGTCCGCGGTCGCATACTGTGCCGCAGACCTGATCTCCAAACTCGCCTCACTTGTTTCACTCTGCGGCAATTATGCGCTCGGTAAAGTGATTCTGCGGCCACATAATGGGCTGCAGAAATGTATTTTTCTGCCCAAAATTTTCTTTTACTCGCCAGCGCATTGTTCAACCCATAAAGTCCGAGCCTCGGTTTTTAGGAAAGATTTTATGGGGCCTTACAATACTTTATTAGTAATGAAGTCCCTTTTTCCTAGAGACGTTGCGTTTCATGCACGTAGGTCCCGATAGATATGTTGATAGTCCTCCTAGTAGGATATCTGCTCAGTGGAAGGTGTTGGGCACTCCACTTGCTCTGTAGTTGCCTATTTGGTCAGTGTGCTCTGGGCATGTATTGTAGATAGATATCATGTATATGGGTACTTGTATGGCCTTGTCGGCCTATGTTTTGAGTGTACAAATGATCATGTCGGCCTTATAGGCGCTTATGTCACGTGTATAAGTTTCTATATCATGTTGGATCGTCCTAGGTCGAGTATTCCTTTACGTTGTATTTTGGTTATCTCATGACGGCTCTTCTATCTTATTTACCCATGATGGTGTGATAAGAAAGATATGCTACGTTGGTACTCAGTTGAGTAAGGCATAGGGTGCCCTTCACGGCCCTCTGATTTGGGTTATGACAATAAGGCCTTCTAAGTAGCCATCTAAATACTCGATCGGTAGCTGTTGTTGTAGGCGAACTCTGCAAGCAGTAGAAACTGATCCCATGAACCCGCAAAATCCAACTTATTTGAAATGTTCTACTCAACTCAACTTGTGTGACTAACTCACGCTGCACAGCTCTCAAGAAATACAATGTGAAGAGAGTGCCTCGATCAGAGATAATGTACACCGGCACACCATGGAGACGAGCGATCTCACGGATATAGATCCGATCCAGCTGCTCTGAAGAATAGGTAGTCACAACCGGAATGAATTGTGCAGACTTGGTCAGTCTATCCACAATAACCCACACTGCGTCAAATTTCTTCAAAGTCTGTGGGAGCCCAACAACAAAATCCATGGTAATACGATCCCACTTCCAGTCTTTAATCTCAAGTTTCTGAAGCAAATCGCCCGACCTCTGATGCAAGTACTTCACCTGCTGACACCTCAAACACCGATCCGTATACTCTACTATATCTTTCTTCATTCCTCTCCACCAATAGTGCTGACTCAAATCCTGGTTCATCTTGGTGACACCTGGATGAATGGAATACCTCGTAGTGTGGGCCTCCTCAAGGATAGACTTATGAAACCCATCCACATTGGGCACACATATCCAGCCCTACATCTGCAACACTCCACATCTCTAATAGAAACCTCCTTGGCATCGTCGTGCTGCATTGTATCCTTAAAGGCAAGCAAATAGGGGTCTTCATGCTTTCACACTCAAATGCGGTCATACAGAGAAGTCGAGAAACCACGCAAGCACGTGTCACATCCCAAACCCGGGGAGCGCGACCGGCGCTCAACTGAGATAACCCTACCGAGAAAGCCTGTACATTACCTTCTACCTGAACTTATTCATGAATAACAGTAACATCCAATTCATTAATTAAGTGATGAGGAGGATCAAGTAAACAACAACTCAAACTCGTTATCAGTAGTTACATCATTTATAAGTTTCCAAATACATATTCTTTCATAGTTTGATATTGAACATGTGATACAATTACAACATTACCAATTTGACGTTCCGCATACCAACATACCACCCACGCGATGTCTACGGAGCCTCTATTAGATACAAAATAGTACAATGATAGTGCCGACAACAAGGCTTCGGCTATACCTCAAAACATGGTTATAAAATGAACAAAAGATACATGACCCCGAGTGAAGTGGGGCTTACCAAATCAACTGGGAAAAGTGTGTAGCGCTATCGCTGATCAGTGTCGCCTGCTATGGAACCACCTGCATCCATTAAAGATGCAGCGCCCCCTGCAAAAGGGTCATTATTACTATCAAATAGTACTAGTATATATGACTAAACACTCTCTCAAAGAAACGAGCAGTAATGCAAGTAACGAAAGTCATAATATCAGTTAAAGCCTCAAACAATTACCAAATATCAAATTAGAGATAAGTTAAGTTTTAAATAAATTTCCAAATTTTTAGTTGGAAAGCTTTGGTACCGGTATACCACTAGTAACAATTTTGATTACAATTTTCAACACAGTCACCTCCATGTGTGCGTCATGGAATCCGATCATGACCCGATCGGCTAGGACATCTCATGTGCGACATCAACCAAATCATAATTGCAATTACAATTCTAACATAGTCACCGCCATGTGTGCAGCATGATGTCCGATCACGACCCGATCGGCTAGGCCGTCTCACGTTAGACATCAACCAAATCACAATTTCAATTACAATTCTAACACAGTTACCGCCATGTGTGCGGCATGGCGTCCGATCATGACCCGATCGGCTAGGCCGTCTCATGTGAGATATCACCCTTTGCTATCAATCATCCCGTTTCATATTACTTGCACACCTCTTCATTTCATTGGCACTAATGGTCACAATTCTATTATTTCTCTTGGCACATTTTCCGTGTTTCATATTACACATTTCGCATTACGTGATTTGTATTTCATGTTTCGTATTTCATGCAAACCTTTTTACTTTCAACCATCATCATGGACTTTCAAACATCAAGGCATTTCTATTCAAGACATTTAAGCACAGATTTGAGCAAATAGGAGTTTAAGGCACCTTACGATTTCTTACACAAGCTTTCATTAGCTTTCCTTTGAAACACAACTTGAGGTCAAGGAATTTAGATATGCAAGACCTACTTTGAACACATTCTCAAATAGTAGTACAACATAACAAGAGCATTTGAATTACATATTGATCACGGATGTCTTTTGACACCAGCTTATCCTAGTAATCGATTCACAATAAGTAACTTGGGACATACATGGATATTGTGTGGTTAAATTTTAATAGAAGAGTTTAGCGAACATACCTTACTTGAGCTTCCTTTACTTTAAATGTTCAGTAAATCTTAGAAACTTCAATCTATTTTAGAAAAGTAGCAAATTGAACCAAAATTAGGAAGACGATCATGGTTCTAGCTCATTTGAGAATTTATCAAGCACTAGGTGTACATTAAGGTTTCAAGGTCCTTTTATGGAGGATTCCTTCATCCCACAACCCATTCTTTACTATCTTAGCTCAACAATCTCCCTACATCTCATGATCGATCATGCATGCAAAATAAGCAACTCCTATACCCAAGAATTATCTTAGTACTTGCCCATATCTAGTTAAATTTCGAAATTAAGATATAGGGTGTAGAATCTTACCTCTAGGATGAAGACCTAGTGTGCTTCCCTAGCTAATTCTTCCAAGAGTTTGCGTTAGAACTGGGGAATAATTGATTGAGGAACTCTCTCCCTATATAAAGCCTTTTCTCTCTCTCCAAATATCAAGTTCTCCCTTGAGAAATGGTCCATAGGGTCTAAATAACGAAATGGGGTCGGGTTATAAAGATCCAAAAATGAAGCTCCAAAATGGGATCTGCGGTCGCATATGCGACTGCATAATGCTTCTGCGGTCCTCGAAATAGGCTGCGAAATAGCCCTCTGGAACTGGGCTGTTCTGCCCACTCTGCGGCCGTTATGCGGTCCGCAGACCAGTTCTGTGGTCGTATAATGCGCCATAGAACATCCCTCCGCAAAATTTTCAATATGGCTCTGCGATCAATATGTAGACCGCGAAATCATTTTGCGGTAGCATAATGGGCCGCCAAATGACATACAAAAATGGCGCAAATGACTGCCTCACTCTACGGCCATTCTGCGGCCCGCTGAGTGATTCTGCAGCTGCATAATGGGCCGCAGAAATGCCCAATTCTGCCAAATATTTTCCTCCAACTATCATTAACACATACACCTACCTCGGCACCACGAAACCTCGGGTGTTTTTAGGAAATATTTTACGGGGCCTTACAGCAAGAACCTGGCTAGGCTCTGAAAAACCCAATCTCGCAAACTGATTGGTAAAGCCTGAACATCCATGGCTAGTGGCCTCTCTACTGTCGCAAAATATGACAAATTGCCCATACTCTAAGACTTTGTACTCAAGGCATGGACCACCACATTGGCCTTCCCAGGATGATACAAAATGGTGATCTCATAGTCTTTCAGCAACTTTAACCATCTTTGCTGCTTTAAATTAAGGTTCTTCCGCTTGAACGGATACTGGAGACTTCGATGGTCGGTATAGACCTCACATGGAACACCGTATAGATATTCCCTGCAAATATTCCATGTGTGAATAATATATACCAATTTTAAGTCATACACAGGGTACTTGGGAGATGCGTAGACAATCACCCTACCATCTTGTATCAACACCGCGCCAAGCCCGATACGTGATGTATCACAATACAGAATGTAATACCCGAAACTTGTAGGCAACACAAGCACTGGGGCCGTAGTCAATATAGTCTTGAGATTCTGAAAATTAACCTCACACTTGTCGGACCATCTGAAAGGAGCACCCTTCTAGGTCAATCTAGTCAAAGGTGCAACATTGGATGAGAAACCCTATACAAAACGACGATAATATCCGGCCAAACTAAGGAAACTCCAGATCTCAGTAACTGAAGACGATCTGGGCCAACTCTGAACTACCTCAATCTTCTTTGGATCAACCTTGATCCCCTCATTAGACACTATGCGACCTAGAAATGCCACTGAATCAAGCCAAAACTCACACTTGAGGAGTTTTACATATAACCTCTTCTCTTATTGTTTGAAGCACGATCCTCAAGTTCTGCTCATGGTCCTCCCGACTGCGAGAATAAACAAAAATATCGTCAACGAACTGATGATGAAAGAATCCAGACATGGCTGGAACACACTGTTCATTATGTGCATAAATATTGTTGGGTATTAGTTAGCCTAAATGACATTATTAGAAACTCGTACTGACCATACTGAGTTCTGAAAGCAGTCAGCGGGAATTCTGATTCACGAATCTTCAGCTGATGATACCCTGACCTCAAATCAATCTTCGAGAACACTCTAGCACCCTGAAGCTAGTCAAATAAGTCATGAATGAGTGGTAATGGGTAGCTTTTCTTGATTGTAAATTTGTTCAGCTGCCTATAGTCAATACACATCCTAATAGAGACGTCTTTCGTCTTCATAAATAGAACTGGAGCACCCCAAGGTGAGGTACTGGGTTGGATGAAACACTTATCAACCTACTCCTAAACTGACTCAACAGTAGGAGTACTAGCACTGACATCCCGCACAAAGGCTACATATGCTCCACGAATAACTCACGTGCCAATAATTACAANTGCCCGATAGGTCTACTGGAACATATATGGGAAATATCTCACCACCGGAACTGACTCAACGGTAGGAGTACTAGCACTGACATCCCGCACAAAGGCTACATATGCTCCACGAATAACTCACGTGCCAATAATTACAATCCACCAGGCGTAGTCACAAGCTCAATATCTCAATCCCCCTGGTGGGTCGCGGGCTATAAGTCCAAATCATATCACATAGAAAAATATATATACAATATTACATATACATGACCAATGAATATCAAATATCATACTCCTAGACTGATATAAATGACATGGTATGGTGTATGTAGGTGCAAGGTGTGCTATAATATCTCAAATTAGCAATTCCATCACAAAAACAACAATTATCAAGTTAAATCATGAGACTGGCCTATATGTAACATCAAATATGGCTCAATTAGGTCACAACGTGGTACAAATATAAGAAACATCATAACATATATCTTCACAATATATTCAAGGAATTTCATAACCTAAGCACTACCCCAAGCATGGATAAACACCATGGTGCATACACATGGGCTCAGCCCAGCACATGTGCACCACCCATAGCCTGTAGATATCACAAATTCCAAATACCCATTCGATTAAGAGTCCAACCATACCACATTCATCAAATTCCAACCACAAATCATCGCTCAAATCATCAAATCTCACTCTCAAATAACATAGTCCAAAAAACCCCAAATCCCAACTTAAATTCATGAATATTAGGTGTATTAATCAATGGGAAATCAGTATCTATCATTAAAAGTGATTAAATTTCAATTAGCTCTTCAATTAGGAAAAGCACTTTAGAGATTGCCTTGGACTGAGCTCCGCAAAAACCGAAATGAGAAAAACACTCAAACTCTCAATATTATAGAGTCTACCAGCAAAATTGTATCTATGATCCGTAACAATGCTAATGCGATATTGTATTTGCGCCAAATTCATGCACATATGAACCCCACTTATATCCATACCTACTGCTTCTGCGAACATACTCCCGCACCTGTGGAGCCCTTCCGTATCTACGGTCCATGCTGCTTCAGCCAAACTCCGCTTCAGTGGACCCCTCCTCGTAGAAGCACATCCGCTTCTACAGAATTCTACCAACCTCCCATGGCAAAGCAAACCTTGCAGTTGTGCAACAAAAGTTGCAATTGTGTCTCTGCATCTGCGGCCAATCCAAACATAGGTGCGAAAGCGCCAGAAGCCAAAAGCTTCAGGAATAACACCAAGTCCCAAAATGGCCCGAGCTCTATCTAAAACACTCCCAAGGCCCTCGGGAACCCGTTCAAAAATACAAATCAATCCTAAAACATAACAAGAACCTTCTCGAGGCCTCAAATAAAAAATAACAACATCAAAACCTCAAATCACACCTCAATTTAAGCCTAATGAACTTTCAACTTTTAAAACTCATGCCAAACCATATCAAATCAACTCTGAAGGACCTTAAATTTTACATGCAGGTCCCAAATGACACAACAGACGTATCCCAACTCTCGGAACCAAGATATGAACCTGATATCATCAAATTCAACTCTCGATCAAACCTATTAACCTTCCAAACATTCCATTTTCAAACTTTCGCCAAACGACACCAAATCAACCTACGAACCTCCAAATCAACATCCGGACATAGGACTAAGTCCAAAATTACCATATGAAGCTATTAGAACCATCAAAACCCCATTCCGAAGTTATCTACACAAAGGCAAACTTTGGTTTCAACTTAAGCTTCCAACTTTGGGACTAAGTGTTCCAATTTAGTGCAAAACATCACAAAAGCCAAACCAACCACCAAGCATGTCACGAAACCTAAAAAACACAAACGTAAAGCACCAAAGAGGGGAACCACTGCTAAAGTACTCAAAACAACACGCCAGGTCATTATATTCTGTGCCTCTTAAACAAGCGTTCATCCTCAAATAAGTCTAGCATCATACCTGGAGTCTCAAAAAGGTGAGGATATCTGGTATGCCTTTCCTGCTCAGTCTCCTAAGTAGCCTCCTACACTAGCTGACCTCTCTAATACACCTTCACTGACACTATATTATTTGACCTCAACTTCGGAACCTGCCGATCCAAAATAGCTACCAACTCCAAATCGTAAGTCAAATCCCTATCGAACTGCATCGTAGTGAAGTTCAAAATATGTGACGCACCACCATAATACTTCTGGAGCATCAAAACATTACATATTGAGTTAACCCCTCATAGATTAGGTTTCAAATCAAGTTTGTAGGCCACATCTCCCACTTTCTCAAGAACCTCCAAAGGACCAATATACCTAGGGCTCAACTTGTCCTAATTCTCGGACCTCATCACACCCTTCATGGGTGAAAATCTAAGCAGAACCTTCTCCCCCACCATATATGCAACATTTTGAGCTTTCATATCATCATAACTCTTCTGCCTGTATTTAGCTATACGAAGCCACTCCTAAATCAACTTCACCTTCAACGAAGCATCATAGATCATGTTAATTCCTTACAGCCTAGCCTCCCATGGCTCAAACCAACCAACTGCAGAACGACATCACCTCCTTTATTAGGTCTTATAAGGAGCTATCTGGATACTCGACTGATAGTTGTTATGGTTGGTGAACTCTATTATCGGAAGAAACTGATCCCATGAACCTCCAAAGTGAATGACACAGGCATGTAACATGTCCTTTAAGATCTGAATAGTGTGCTCAGACTGCCCGTTGAAATGTTATGCTCAACTCTACCTATGTGCCCAACTCTCGCTGCTATCCTATACAAAATTATGATGTGAACTGAGTGCCTCAATCTGAGATAATAGATACGGGCACACCATGAAGGCGAACAATCTCGCGAATATAAATCTAAGATAACTGCTCTGAAGAATATATACCATGACTGGAATGAAGTGTAAAGAATTGGTCAGTCTATCCACAATGACCCATACTACGTCAAATTTCCTCAAGGTCATTGGAAGTCTAACTACAAAATCCATGGTGATACGCTTCCACTTCCACTCTGGAATGTCAATCCTGTGAAGTAAACCACCCGATTTCTGGTGCTCGTACTTCACCGGCTGACAGTTTAACACCATGTAACATAATCAACAATATCATTATCCATCCTCCGCCACCAATAGTGCTGCCTCAAATCTGGTACATCTTTGCGGCACCCAGATTAATGGAATACTGTGAACTGTGGGCCTCCACAAGTATCAAATCTCGCATCCCATCCACATTCGGCACACAGAACCGACATTGCAACATCTACAATAGTAACTTCCTTGGCATCACCGTGTTGCACCATGTCCTTCAGGACAAGTAATTAGGGATCATCATAATGACACACTCAAACAAGAGAGACAGTTAAACCATGAAAGAAAGAACCTGGTTGGGCTCCAAAATATCCAACCGATTGGCCAAAGCCTGAACATCCAATGCTAATGTTCTCTCCCCTACTGGAATAAGCAAGACTCCCCATGCTTTCAACCGTCCTACTCAAAGTATCAGCCCCCACATTGGCCTTCCCCGGATGTTAAAGAATTGGTGATATCATAGTCCTTTAATAGTTCTGACCACCTCTTTTCCCTTAAGTTCAGATCCTTTTTCCTGAACAAGTGATGTTTACTCCTGCGATATGTGAACACCTTATAAGACATGCCATAGAGATAGTGCCTCAAAATCTTCAATGCGTGAACAGTGGCTACCAACTCCAAATCATGTATAGGGTAGTTCTTCTCATGGGGCTTCAACTAACATGAAGCATAAGTAATAACTCTACCATCATACATCAATTCACATCTAATGCAAATCCGCAAAGCATTACAATAAATTGTATAATAACCCGATGTTAAAGGCAAAACCAGAACTGGAGCTATGGTAAAGACAATCTTGAACTTCTGAAAGCTCTCCTCACACACATAGGGTTACCTGAATTGATCACTCTTCTGGGTCAATCTAGTCAAAGGTGCACGAATGGACTAGAAACCCTCCACAAAATGATGATAATACCCGATGAAACTAAGGAAACTCCCGATCTCAATAGCAGAAGACGGTCTGGGCCAACTCAGAAGTGACTCCACCTTCTTCGGATGCACCTTAATCCCCTCACTAAACAACACATGGCCCAAAATTTCCACTGAATCAAACCAATAATCATACTTTGAGAATTAAGTCGATGGCACAATCCTTAGATATTTCTCATGATCCTCCTCGGTACGTGAATACACCAATATATCATCAATGAGAACTATGACGAAGGAATCAAGATAGGGTTGAAATACACTATTCATCAAGAGCATAAAGGTTGTTGGGGCATTGGTCAGCCCAAAAGACATCACGGGAAACTCATAGTGACCATAGCGGGTCCTGAAAGCTATCTCAAAATATCTGAAGGCCGAATCGCCAACCGATGATACCCCGATATCAGATCAATCTTTGAGAACACCCTAGCACCCTCAAGGTGATCAAACAAATCATCGATATGCGGTAGTGGGTACTTGTTCTTGATAATAACTTTGTTCAGCTGCCTATAATCAATACACATCCTTATAGAGATATCCTTCTTCTTCATAAATAGAATCGGTGCACCCCAAGGGGACACACTAGGACTGACGAAACCCTTAGCAATAAACTCCTAAATTTGTCCCTTCAACTCGTTCAACTCAATAGGTGCCATACGGTATAGTGAAATAGACATCACCCTCTACTAGCAATTATCTTATCTTAAATAAGGGGAATAATCTCATCCCAATTAAGGAAAATAATTTCATCGTATCAATATGGGGATTTACCCCTAAATAACTCCTACACCGATACGTGTAGTTTTAGGGTTAGGTTGCTTCAACCTACCCTTCCTCGGTAACTAAGGATACTCCCAATAATATTTTTGTTTTACATACAAAGAAAACAGAAATACAAATACATTCACCTCATAACCTTTCACACCATATATATATTCATTAGTACTTTTAACCATTCACAATATCATTATTTCATTGGCTCTCTTGGCCATACATATGATTCTTCATTCATGGCACGATGGTCGTATCTCTTATTCCACGTTTTCATTTCTTACTTTCAAAGATCATCATCATAAACATCAACATATGGAATATTCTGGAAATCACAACCTTAGGTTCATTAGTAATGAAGGGTTTAAACACAATAGATTCCTTTCCAAAGAATGGAGCAAAATGACTAGCAGTTAAAGTATGAGTTAAAATCATAAACGAATGATACACCACTTATTTTCCCATAAGAGAAATACACAATTTCAACTTATGAGTATGTAAGAACTCAAATAACATTGGAGATGTTTATAAAAGAGAGCATGGTAATTTATGACTAAAACAGTGGTTCAGATCATAGGTATTAGTTAAAACAACCATATTTTAACATGACTTGAGTACATAACCTTTAGGAAATTCTATTATCAGAGTAAATTTGGAACAATTGATTCAAGGCTCATTTCAAAATCTTTCACACATTATTTCATCTCATTGGCACCATTGGCCATAAGTATAACATTCATTATTGGCACGGTGGCCGCACTTTATATTCCCAATTCACTTCTTTCCCTTTCAAGCATCCTTATAGATTATCAACAATGAGAGCATTTGAAATCAAGTCCTTAAGTATAAATATGAGCATTAGGGGTGTTAGGCGCATTGAGTATTCTTTCCAAGTTAAGCATAATGAACTTTCATTTGAAACATAAATTGAAGTTATAACGCTTTAACACATAAACCATACTTGAACACATTCCCTAAGGAGATCCCTATGAGATAGGGGTAATTGGAACATGTTTTGATTACAGACATCTTTCAACACATTGATTACTCAGGATAATCGAATTAATTAGGAACACCTTGAAACATAGGAATTTAAAAACTGGGCCAACCATACTTGAAACTTACGGAAACATTATGGAATTCAATCCTAAGAGAGAAGTTTTAGCCAACATACCTTTCTTGAGATTTCCTTAAGTTACTACAATGTCCCAACACCTCTAGAAGTACAAATCTATAGGAAGAGAGCTAAAATCCGATAATAATTAAAAGGATTCGCATGACATAAGTCTCTTGGGAATTTATTCAAACACCTTTTATTCAAAATTGACTACAAATATCTACAATGGTAATCCCCTCCCCACTCAACCAATTTCAATAAGAAACTACCCAAAATAGTTCAACAACCCCACATACTACCACCGAATGTTATATGCATGGCCTATCTCCGATTCCATATCCTAATTAAACCCATAACAATTTCATGAAGGTTTTAGGACAAGGTCTTAACTGGGTAGATGATGGTCTAGTGATTGGCTTCCCTTGAATCTTCAAGATTGGGGCAAGGATTGATGATTAGAATGACTAGGTCTTCTCCCTCTCTCTCTAAGATACCATAACTTCTCTCTAAAACCATAGATTTTTGCTTCCAAATGAGCCCCGAAGGCTACTAATCAAAATACGGTCGGGTAAGAAAATTTTCAAATATAATCCTCGATGTCAATTATGTGGTGCAATTTCGTGGTAGCATAATAGATGCGTGGCCAGTAGAATGGCCACAAAATGGTATGTCAATTCCACGATGCCAATTTGGGATAGCAGAATGGTTATATGACCAGCAAAATAGTTATGCGGCTAGTAGAATTGCCACAAAAGGGTTTTCAAATTCTTGGTTGGGTCTGGTCAACTCCGCCATGCACTTTCACGACAACATAATGCTTATGCGGCCAGCAGAATGGCCACAAAATGAATTTCAAATTTGAATTGCTTATGATTTATTCCGTGGTGATTATGTCGTCAGCGGAACAGATCTGATGTAGCATAATGGACCATATTATTGTCATTTTTACAAATTCTTCTACAAACTCCACGATGCATTATACAATCACAAAATCTGATTTGTGGCACATTAGCTTACCTTGGCACCATAAAACTTCAATTATTTCTGAACTTTTATGGGGCCTTACAGTGTTGTACTTTGGCTTAGGCGGGGTTGATCCCGATTACACCAGCTACTTCTCAGGATAGGGGAAGAGCTCAAATTCCAGCCCCCTCACTACAAAATAGTGGGCTCATGTTGATATAGCTCCAAGTGTTATAACGATCAGCCTGTGGTTGTGGTTCAGCCCAAGATCAGGCCAGTTGTGTTAAGGGAGGAGCAGAAGAGATTAGAGATGCTCTAGAAGTATCATTCTCCTTATTGCAGCAATGGGCCTTCTCAGGATGCATTGGGTTTGTTAGACTAGTGTCATTGTATTCTATACACTATGGCATAGTGGAGTTGATCAGGATCAACCTTACTCCTTTCTAGCTGAGGGGGCCATCATATTGATGGTGGAAAACATATGAGGAGAGTAGGCCATTTGGTGCCGCACCACTTACTTAGGCTCATTTCATTTATCTTGTTTTGAAGGACTTTATTATACAAACCCTCAGGTATGCATTGCGCACCGAGTTTGAGCAGTTTCACCAGGGGACTATGATCGTGACCGAGTGTGCTATGAGGTTTACCGAGTTATCTCGTCATGCACATGATTTGGTTTCCACTGTTAGAGATAGAGTCTGCAGATTTATTGAGGGGCTGGGTTATAGCCTCAGATTTGGGATGGAACGGGATCTAGAAACTAGGACTCTAGTCCACCGGGTACTGGAGATTGGTAGGAGTTTGAAGCATATCAATGGGGTAGAAGAGCGGATATAGAGAGGCCTCACGGTTTTGGAGGATTTAGCGGTTCCCATTTTTAAGTTACAAATTGTCATTGAGGCTTTATCAATTGACCAGTACAATCTGCACTTTAGGTTACATGTAGTTCTCCAGCTAGTAACGGTCCTCAAGGTACTCATTTTGGACAGCCATCCTCTAGTGCACCATCTGCACCTGGTTCCTACAATGGTCATTTTATTCATCCAAGGCAGCCATGCCTGTATTCGAGTATCGTTATACAAGGCATATGGTGTGGGATTGTCTCAGACATTGACGGGGTGGACCTCGCAGGGTATTCATGCTATGGCTACTGCTTTAGTTGCTACTTCACCTGCACAACCGGGCAGAGGTAGAGAACATATGTGTAGAGGACATCTTAGAGGGGGAGGTCAGGTCCATTGTTATGCTTTCCCTGATAGGACTGAGGTTGTTGCATTTGATATTGTCAACCATCAGTTTTATTTGATCCGAGTTCCACTTATTTGTATGCGTCATCCTATTTTTATTCATATTTTGAGTGTCTTATGATTCTTTGAGTACACTTATTTACGTGTCTATGCCTGTTGGGGTTTCTATTGTGGCAGACCATTCATATTGCTCTTGGCTGGTCACTATCGGGATATAAGACTAGAGTTGACCTTCTGTTACTCAATATGGTAGATTTTGATGTGATTTTGGGTAGGGAATAGTTGTCACCAAATCACACTATTCTTTATTGTCACGCTAATACCATGACATTAGCTATGCCGGGGTTGTCGAGGATGGAGTTGATATGTGCATTGGGTGATGTACCTAGTAGTGTAGTATCTTTTTCTAAAGGCATAATGGATGGTTGAAAAGGGGTGGGACTACTTAGCCTTTGCGAGGGATGTTAGTGCTGATACGCCCACCATTGTGTTAGTTCTGGTAGTGAGTGAGTTTCCGGATATATTTCTAGTAGACCTTCTGGGCATGCCACCCGAAAGGGATATTGATTTTTGTATTAACCTTGTGCTGGGCACTCAACCCATCTCCATTCCACCTTATCGCATGGCACCAGTGGAGTTGAAGGATTAGAAGGAACAACTTCAAGAGAATAAACTCGATAAGGATTTCATCAAACCGAGTATCTCTCCTTGGGGTGCCCTAGTTTTATTTGTAAAGAAGAAAGATGGCTCTCTAAGGATGTGTATTAACTACAGGCGGCTAAACAAGGTTATGGTTAAGAACAAGTACCTACCACCACGTGTTGATGATTTATTTTATCAACTTCATAATGCTAGGGTATTCTCAAAGATTGATTTGAGATCAGGGTACCATCAGTTGAGGATACGGGTGTCGGATATATCGAATACGACTTCCAGGACCTGCTACGGTCACTACGAGTTCTTTGTGATGTTTTTCTGGCTGATCAATGCCCCAACAACTTTTATGCACTCGATGATAAGAGTGTTCCAATCGTATATTAATTCCTTTATCATTGTATTTATATATAATATGCTGTTGTATTCCCGCATCCGAGATGAGCATGAGTAGCGTTAAGGATCCTGCTCCAAATTAAGACTACTCTAACTACATCTATAATTTTTATTTTACCTCTAACATCGGGTTCTTATGCAATATGTTATGAGTTGAAGCCTTACGAGAATAACTACTCGATGCATGATTTTCAGTTAGCATCCATTGTTCACATGCTTATGATTTGGAGGCACTATCTTTATGGTGTGTCATTTGAGGTGTTCACGGATCACAGGAGACTATAACACTTATTCAAACAAAAAGAATCTGAACCTGACACAACAGAGGTGGTTATAGCTACTAAAGGACTATGATATAACCATTCTTTATCATCCTTGAAAGTCTAATTTGGTGGCCGATGCTTTGAGTAGGAAGGCTGAGAGCATGGGGAGTCTTGCTTTTATTCCAGTTAGGGAGCGATCGTTAGCTTTGGATATTCAATCTTAGGCCAATAGATTTGTGAGGTTGGATATTTCAAAGCCTAGATAGGTTCTTGCTTGTGTTGTGTCATGATCGTCTTTGTTTGAGTGTATCAAGGCACGTCAGTATGATGATCCCTACTTTCTTGTCCTTAAGGACACGGTGCAGCACGATGATGCTAAGGAGGTTACTATTAGTGATGATTTGGTATTGAGACTTCAAGGTTGAATTTGTATACCCATTATGGATGGGTTGCAGGAGCGGACTCTTGTAGAGGCCCATAGTTTGCAGTATTCCATTCATCCAGGTGCGATGAAGATTTACCATGATTTGAAGCAGCACTACCGTTATAGAAGAATGAAGAAAGATATTGTAAAGTATGTGGCTTGCTATTTGAACTGTCAGCAGGTTAAGTACTAGTATCAAAGACCGAGTGTTTTACTTTAGAGGATATTCCGGAGTGGAAGTAGGAGCGTATCACTATAGATTTTATGGTTTGGCTTCCGTAGACCTTGAGGAAAATTTGATTAAGGTGAGTACGATATTCCATCCCTAGACGGATCGGTGGCGCATGGGACCAGTTCATACCGCTAGCAGAGTTTGCCTACAACAACTATCAATCGAGCATCTAGATGGCTCCATACGAGGCCTAATATGCGAGGCGATGTCGTTCTCTGGTATGTTGGGCACTGATTTGGTCCGCGATGCTTTGGAGAAGGTGAAGTTGGTTCAAAAGCGGTATCATATACATTGCAGTCCAAGAAAAAGAGTTATGTTGATATGAGGGCTCGTGATGTATCATTCATGGTAGGTGAGAAGTTTCTACTCAGAGTTTCTCCCATAAAGGGTTTGATGAGGTTCGGTAAGAAGGGCAAGTTGAGCCCTCGGTGTATTGGTCCTTTTGAGAGAGTGGGTGAGGTGGCCTACAGACTTGCATTGCCACCCAGTTTATCAGGAGTTCACCTGGTTTTCCGTGTTTCCATGCTCCTGAAGTACTATAGAGATCCATCACATGTGTTACATTTTAGCTCAGTCCAACTAGTCAAGGATTTGACCTATGTTGAGGAGCCAGTGGCTATTATTTACAAGCAGGTCCAGAAGTTGAGGTCGAAGAACATTGCATCGGTGAAGGTTCAATACAGAAGTCAACCGGTCGAGGAGGAGACTTGGGAGACCGACCGTGATATTTGTTGTCGTTATCCTCATTTTTAGGTGTTTCAAGTATGTCTCTATACTTGTTGGAGGATGAATGTTTGTTTAAGAGGGGGAGAATGTAACGACTCGACCAACTATTTTGTGTATTTTGTCCCATTTTTCCTTTTTGAAGCTTCTTGTATAGTGACTTGCAGGGATAGTTGGTTGGGTTTCGGGAAAGGTTCTGGGTTGATTTGGAATGCTTGGTTCTTAGTTTGGAACCTTAGGTTAAGAGTGTTGACCGAGGTTTTACTATTGTGAAAATGACCACGTAATGGTATTTGATGGTTCCAATAGGTTCTTATGGTGATTTTGGACTTAGGCATATGCTCTGAATTGGATTTGGAGGTTCCTATATTGAATTGGCTTTCTTGCCGAAAGTTGGAAATTTGGAAGCTTAGAAATTTCATAGGATTGACCATAGGTTGACTTTGTGGCTATCGGGTTCGGATTTTGGTTTTGATACTTGGATTATGTCTGTTTTGGCATTTTGAACTTATGTGCAATGTTTGGTGTCATTCAGAGTTTGTTTGATAGGAATCGGATGCTTGGTTGTGATTTTAGCAGTTCTTGAGTTTCATCGTGAATTCTATGTGTTTTGGTGTCTGACTCGTGGTTCTGGATGTTATGCTGGCATTCCATTATGATTAGATTTGGCATTCTATTATTAATGTGCATGCGGCGACATTAGAGTAGCTTGTGCGAAATAGTTATGAGATATATCGGGGGTGATTCTTGTTATTGTTTATATGTTGGAACCGAGGGTTGATGTTTTGATCAAATTCTTGTTTTTATTAAATGAACTTCCTTGTGTTCTATGGGTCGTTGGTGGAATCCAATATTTTAACACATGCCCTGGTCCCATTTATATGTTGTTTGCAAAGACATATTTTCTTACATTGACTTGTTGTTAAACATTCTTCGAGGTGGTTAATATTTGTTTTGTTATATTTTTCGTTGTCAGTTTTATTTTGATATCTTGCACATGTTATTTTTACTAGTGAGTGTCTTTACATTAACCGAGGTTAGTCTTGACACTTACTGGGTAAAGATTGTGGTGTACTCATACTATACTTCTGCATATTGTTGTGCAGATCCAGGTATATCGGATCGTGCTGGACACTAGAGCCTCAAGCCAGAGCTGTAGAGACTTCAAGGAATACATGTTTCGCTCACAGGCATCGAAGTCACCTTCTGTTGATTCCTTATTACTGTATATCGTAGCCCAATCAATGTTGTATTTTGTGACTTCTTGTACACTCTATTTAGAGCTTATGACTCAGTATTAACGTGTTTTGGAATTTGACTATTGCATTTTTATTTTTTGTTATGTTATGGTACTCTTTCAGCTTTCATAATATTTGAGTTGCTATTAATCTGTTGATCTTGTTATGTGATAGGCTTGCCTAGTCTTATGAACTAGGTTCGATCATGACCCTTAAGGTGGGATTTTTGGGTCGTGACAGAGCCAAACTAAAACATGAATCCAATATTGTAGTAAATATGACGACATTGCTATTTGAGATAAAGGGGGAAAAGAGTAACTTTGGGTAGGGGTCTCATGAAACAATATTATGAATTTATATAGGGAAAAATAGATGAATACCATAAGGTTTGTTACTTTTTAAATTTAATATTTGGGGGTTATGAATATGAAATGCATATGAGTTATGAATATTATAAATAGTAGAAGTAAAGGTGGTGTGTGTTATGAAAGTAAAATTTTAAATTTTAAAGCAAAAAAAGACAACAAAGATAAATGGAAATGATATTCAAGTGTTAAAGCTATGTGGGCTATGTTCTAGAAAACTACTACATTGGGTTCTTGATTACTCCGTTGTGTCAAACAACTTAAATGAGAGAAGTGAAGGGAGAAATAGTATTAAAAAAAAGGAAAAATCACCATAAAGTTACACATTGAACATTTGGGAGTTATGGATATGAAATGGATGGGAGTGATTGATATTATTAAAAGTATAGGTTGTGAAGATAAAAAGGTGTGAGTTATAAAAAAATATTAATGTAAACTAAATTGAAAGAATGATGAAAATTTTTAAAAAAAATTGGAGAAAAGGATGAATATGCCTTTGTTGCTTAAGAGAGATGCCACCTCACTTTTCTATTGCTCTCTTACATATATATTGACAAATTAGCGTAGAAACTATCATATAGGCTATGTTGAATCTAATGACATGCCATTACATGGTAATAGTTTTTCAAAAAACAATGCCAAGTAATTCAAAGAAATAAGATAACTATCAATTAAATAAGATATTGTTGTACATAGATTAAAGAATTATTGAGAACTTACATTGTTCTATAATGAGAGTTTTTCTGGAAAAGAAAAGAAAGAAGAATAATCGATAGTAAAACTCTAATGATTAAATATAGAAGAGGAGAACATTTGGGAATAATGACCGACTTTATTCTTTATATTGATAGGAAGATGTTGGATTGTTTGGGTGATGGCCCGATAGGTTGTTTTGAGTAATAGCTTCATTTTCTATGGTTCGGGACCTCCCGTAGCTTTATCCGTTGATATATGACTTGCGTGCATGATCTGTATCGTTTTTCAGAAAGCTTATATCAAAAGTTTAAAACAAAAGTGATTTTTGGCTTTAAACACAACTAGAGGTGGCAACGGTCAACTTATTTGGTAAACGACCTCGGATCAGTTTTTTAATGATTCTAATAGGTTAGTATGATATTTTTGGACTTGTACGCATGTTTTGTTGGGGTCCGGAATGACCAGAGGCCGTTTTGGTGCATTATGTGAACAATTAAAAAATTTAATTTCTCAGATGAATATCTTGAGTTTTGATGATTGATTCTTGATATATGGTGTTATTTTAATGATTTGAGGTAGCGTGCAAGTTTGTGTGATGTTATTGCACTTTTATGAATGTTCTGATTAGAGCCAGAGGGGCTCGGGTGTGTTTCAAATATATTTTGGAAGGTTTGGACAGATGATGCAGACATCTGCTTTATTGATCTGCAAGTCTTGCATTTGCGAGGATGTGATCGCAATTGTGAGTCTTGCATTTGCGATGTCAGACTAGCAAATACAACAAGGGACTAGGGTGTCACGACCCAAACCGATGGGCCGCGACGGGCACCCGGTACCTTACTCAACCGAGTACGAACATAACGCGTCTTTCGTATCATACTATCATAGATAATTGAGCCGAAGAGGCTGTCGTGAGATAAGTAGAATACGACATGTAATACCATCTTATACATAAGACATACGGGGCATATAAGACAAAAATAACCAATAATTAACCAATTATCCACATAATTAAGAATTATCTTAAATTACTTAAAATACTACTCACTTTTAACATACTTTATACACCTTACTATCACGGTGGTACCTTGCATGGTACTACTCCTTAAATACTGGGTATTATAGCTCGGACCGTAATTTATCCTAAATTGTCTAACTTCTACGAAACTCATTTTCTTCGATTCGCTTACCCTCTCACCTTCACGAATTTACTCATCACTTGTTTGAAATAGCGTAATACTTATAATCCTAAAATAATCTCATTTCCGAACTTACATCGATTAACTTATGATGCAATTTTAACGTACGATAATGTGGGATGTAACATCTCATTTCCGAGCTTCCATCAATTTATTTATGGCGTACTTTCACGTACGAAAACATGGGGTGTAACATCATTCCCCCCTTTGGAACATTCATCCTGGAATGTTGACTGATTCACTTATCATTTTCATAAGTTATGTCGTCCGAATACTTTTATATTCTCTTCGCCATTTAGGCAACTGTTCTTTGAATAAATCCAAACGCCAGGACATTCCCCCCTTTAAGCCTCTTTCTCACACCATGACTTGTAGTCGGAATCCTTCTAATCTCATAAATGTTGCTACCTTCTATCATGCAGCCCGTAACGACTCTAACTTTGTATGTGTGCCTATGCGACTCTTTTCTTCTCTTTCCTCCGACTTTTAGCCAATCTCTAGGCTTCACTTTGTGTTCATATAAAAATTATGTCAAGTTGTCCCTCTAGGCGTCATTAGCTTTACTTCATCTAAGTAGGCCATACTATACCATAATGCTTACTTCGATTTATTACTGAGGTCTGCTACCAAACTCCGGGTTACTCTCGTTGCTTATCCTATATGCATAAAGCTAAGTCTTTATGTAATATATTGCCACTAGGCCTTACGCTACACCGTGGAACATTTGAAGCGATTTTCCTGATCCGGCTGGGGGCGATACTATACTTTCTTAACCATATTTCATAGCATCCCAATGTGATTTTCCTCACGTGAGTATTTTAATCATGTACAATTCATGAAATCGTTACGCAATCGAAGGCCTAAACGCCATCCTTCATTTATCACAATTACACCCTCATTCTACTACCAGGGCATCATTCCATCACTTCTAAATGCTACTAGTCTTAGACTCATTTGAGTTCACTCAGGCTATACTGAGCTTTCTATAACATAGAGAAACCATTAGCTACCTTGTTTTCATGGGCTTAATTTTGAGGACTTATCCATTCTCGTCACCTTCTCACTCGCCCTTTCTTATCCTTACTCATGCCTTCCTAAAACCTTGTCGCTTTACCATATTTTAGCTTGCGATCTACACATATCTATTTATACTACTCACAACCTTCCTTCAACTTGCTTGCACCATAGATTTCCTCGTGTTATTCCAGAACATCAAGCAAGACATCACATCGTCTCTAACTCTTTTTTACTCTTAAACCTCTCGATACATAGAAACCATAGGCCGGAAAATATGCCACTGATGATGCCGTTGTCATTCATGGATACTGAGTCTCAGTGCTTCTGGCCTTCTATCTAAAGTATGGACTATTCACAACCTTCTAAATTTGAGTATCTCCTACGGTGTTCACTTTTACCTTACTTACCTTAAACTATCGCCTCACATATTTTATCTCTTTTATGACCTCCCTTCCACATAAGTATAATTCACATCCATGACTTGAAGCTCTATTGTAATACTTGCACCTCTGGGGCATACACAGTCCGATGGGAGCTTCATACTGACTTCTTCTGAAGCTGGTACTTTTCTAACTGGCTTTATCATAGAGCCGTTATAGAACATGGTTGTTGTACTATCTCTCTTGTACCTCTGATATTGAGAGTGATTCTGCAATGTTCTCAATCATGATGTCTAAAATTTCCTGGGTCCAATAATCAGACTCCTGATTTGTTTCGTTGATGTAACTCTTTAGTTTCCTCTTCCTTCTAAACAGCCTTCGTATAGGCTTGAGCTATCTTTCGATCTGCGGCTCCTGGTACTAGTTATTACTTTAGTCTTTCATAGCCGCTATGGAATATCCATGATACCATCATCTAACAATTCAATCCCTTGTCTATGACCAGGACTCAATTCTTTCTTTAAATGTAAGCAATTACTTTTCCTAGTCGTTTTTCCACTTGTTGCATGCATACTTAACTTATCTTAGTACCCACGCATGCCAAAATTTTCGTGGAACTCATACAATCTCAAATATTACTTTTGATTTTTCTTCCCATTCCTTACCCACGGTAAGTGCCACTTTCTCATGGAGTGCATACAGTGTTGTAGTGAGACTATTTTTTTTACATGATCATTTCTTCTTTAGGTCAATGTGCTTAGCTTGAAGCCGTCTTCCTTATTTCCTCAGCTATCCTTTCGTTGTAGTACTTAGGGAAGACATTCTAAATCTTATAAAGCTGCGAGCTTATTACATCGTATACTTGACGGAATTTTAGATGTTCTTCCATGCCTATAATTATCCGTAGTTACTTATTTCCACGCCCTTGTGCTTGTAGGGTTGCTCCTGAACTAAAGTTTTGATTGTCTTCCTGGTAAGACTATCTTTTATTTCCATAACATTCATACGGTACCTTTAACTACCCCAACTCTTGTATGAATATTTCTCAAGGGTCACGATGTCGTATCTGCAAGACTGAATTCTCATGTTGTGGTTCACTATGTTTTTCTTGCACGATTTGTTGATTTGTCTGTAAGCTCTTGTCTAGCCATAACTAGACTCTTCCTGAATCAACTACTAACTGCTTGTTGGTCCATTCCCATATTAATATTCCGCATAATCTTTCTTGGGTTATTTCCTTTGTCTTAACTTACATCTCGCACTGGCTCATTATCTATTAATAACATCTCGGGCAGGAATCCTTACTTCCTCTTCATGACATCGTGTTTGCATAATTTCCTGGAATCATTGCATATCCATAGGATTTGAATGAGTGCCATCTCATCCCTTTCTCAGTTTTATCGCATTCTCCCTTTACCATTCCGTAGTTACTAAAACCACTTAATTCTGACTTAATGCCACATCACTCCATACCCCCTCCCCCCCTTTAGGGGAGTACTAATATTTAGAGCTTCGACGCCTATAGATGTTTTACCTCTTCATCTTTGGCATCCTTTCACATCATCGATGACCCTTACCTGCCTTTCGGTAATCCTTCTTCACCAAAGAAAACAAAATTCCTTACTCACGAGGGTGACACCTAGTATAACTAGCACATATAGTCCCTTAAGCTTAACTTTGCTCACATTTCTTGCTTTAGGGAGGCATCTTCCTGAATGACCATTCTCTGAATTTCTCATGAATCTTCTTCTGTTGTCCATTCTATTATCGTCGGAACACAATCTGAAATCCTCATGATGCCCACATTATCAATTCGCTTAGTCCCTAATTCATGTTTAGTTTATCTTGTTCACCAGCCCATACTGATTTCTATTATTCTGGGGTCTAACATTTCCTTCTGGTATTCGCGTTAGAGTCACGAACTTTTTTCTCGAAATAAGTATATGACTTCATGGCCTATATTCTTTTGTTGTCTCAAGACATGTCACCTCTCGTCGTTTCCTTTACTTGACTATAGACTCTGTAATATTTTCATATTTTTTATCTACCGTTGTCATCCATGTATCACATCTTACTCATAATGCTTTATTAACTCTCTTTTTATTTCCCTGCTAACATTTATGACTATAAATTTATTTTAAAAACTCCAACAAGACATTCTTTTACTTTTAGATGCCCTTACTCCATCCCCTGGCTCTTTGGGTTGCCTAATATTCCCGTTCTACTCAGGACGGGAGCCTCACTAAGGTAATATTTATCCCTTCAAGGCTTCCAGTACCTATCTTTGTAATACTCATATCTAGATTTACTATTTTAGACTGCACCATCTGGGTTTCTCATAAGGAGATCTATTACCATATTTGCAATATCGTTCGAAAATGTCAACTAACACAAACAATCCATTCACCATTTTGGGTCACTCTAACCCCAGCCGGATCCTGATATCCCGTCATTCTCTTAAACTACACCTGTCAGCCCGAATAGGGCATATCTCAAATGGGTGTGACCAATTGTATATATCTCCATTACTGTTGAAAGTAACTCAGAATGCTTATATTTCTCTTGTTGAATAGTAAATACTCTTAACCTTCATTAACTGGGTACCTCGTACCCTTTTGCATCTTGCTTTTTTTTACTTGCTGAAACTTGTGTCTACCTTCCGATTCTCTTATTCTTGTTTACTGTAATAGTGGGTAGACATTCTTGTCTTAGGGATCCTTATCAAGAAGCTTACACATCTTTGTACACACATGATCTGTTGAATACCTCATATTTATCCATCATAAGCATGATGCAAAAATTGAGTTCCTCTAACTCAACTCTTCCACAGCTACATCTCTTACCAACCGTCTTTCTGGATGGAGGCATCATCGTATTATCTATAAGATAGAGTTTAGGAAATTGCGTTCTTACAACTGAGCTCTACCACATGATCTAGAGTAAGAAGAAAGAGTCACCGTCCTAAATGCCCTGTAGCCTCCTGCTTATAAGTGTGGTGCACAACACACCCATAAACAAGGCTCTACTCGACATGGCTTGTACATTCCCTAGGACAGAAATGTTCTGATACCACTTTTTTCACGACCCAAACCGATGGGCCGCGATGGGCACCCGGTACCTTAATCCACCGAGTACCAACATAACGTATCTTTTTGTATCATACTATCATAGATAATTGAGCTGGAGAAGCTGCCATGAGATAAGTAGAATACGACATGTAATACCAACTTATACATAAGACATACGGTCCTATAAGACCAAAATAACCAATAATTAACCTATTATCCACATAATTAAGAATTATCTCAAATTACTTAAAATACTACTATGTTTTAACACTCTTTATATACTTTACTATCACGGTCATGTGGTACCTTGTATGGTACTACTCCATAAACACCGGGTATTATAGCTCGAACCGTAATTTATCCCAAATTGTCAAACTTCTAAGAAACTAATTTTCTTAGATTTGCTTACCCTTTCACCTTCACGAATTTACTCATCACTTTTTTGAGAAAGCGTAATACTTAAAATCCCAAAATAATCTCATTCCCGAACTTATGACGAAATTTTAACGTGCGAAAATGTGGGTTGTAACATCTCATTTCGACATCCATCAATTTATTTATGGCGTACTTTCACGTATAAAAACATGGGGTGTAACATGGGGGTTGGGACTTCGCTTTTGCGATGAACAGACCACATTTGCGAAATCTAGGCATCGCATTTGCGACACTGGAGGACTGGGTGCTGCTTCACTTTTACGAAGCCTTGTCCGCATTTGCAAGCTGGAGGGTCTTCTCAAATGCAAAGGACATGTTTAATTTTCAACAACATTGTGGTTGGGACACTTATCTCTTTTACGATATCTGCATTTGTGCAAAAGTTTGAAATTGCGAGACTTAGTTAAATTTACACCATTGTTTCAACCCTAAACTCTATAAAGTCGAATATCGAAGAAGAATGTCTTCCCTAAATCATTGGTAAGTAGCTTTACCTTGTTTTCAATCAATTTCAATTGCTATTTCATGAATTTTATTATCACATTTATGAATTTCAATTCATAAATTGAGGGTTTTGGGTAGAATTCAGGAATTTTATAAAATTGAGATTCAGACCTCGAATTGAGGTCGGATTTGACATAAATCATATAGCAGGGCTCGGGGGTGAATGAGTAATCGGGTTTTTGGTTCAAATCTTGAATTTTGACCACATGGGCCTGGGTTAACTTTTTATTGACTTTTTCAATTTTGTTAAAGATTGAACCCTTTTCATTTGTGGGTAGTTTCTACAGCTTGATTTGATGTTTTTGAACAATATTTGACTATATTTGATTGGTCTGGAGGCTTGGTCCAAAGCGAAACCATGTTAGATTGTTGACTTGTTTTCGGAAAGAGGCAAGTGTCGTAGTTAACCTTGACTTGAGGGAATTAAGACATGATTGGTCTATTTGCTACTTGATTTATGTGCGGGAACAAGGTATATGCAAGGTGACGAGTGTATATGCATTTTTATGGGTTTAAGCATGCCAGGTGGACCAATTAATTGCATGTTTTCAATTATATGATCCCTTCTTTTATTCCAAGTTATTACTTGTTTCA
>AWOL01S0008161.1:35308-49733 GCA_000715115.1 Nicotiana otophora | reverse complement strand
TTCTATGATCTACATGTTATTAGATAGATGCTATTATTTGTCTCTATCGGGTTGCACGCCCTAATGGTGTTATATATATGTGGATTGGGGTGCATGCTGCAATGGTATTATACATATATATGGATCGAGTTATATTTTTCAATGGTATTATATATATGTAGATCGATTTGCATGCCGCAACGCTATTATATAGATATATGGATCGGGTTGCACGCTGCAATGGTATTATACATATATATGGATCGAGTTATATTTTTCAATGGTATTATATATATGTAGATCGATTTGCATGCCGCAACGCTATTATATAGATATATGGATCGGGTTGCACGCTGCAATGGTATTATACATATATATGGATCGAGTTATATTTTTCAATGGTATTATATATATGTAGATCGATTTGCATGCCGCAACGCTATTATATAGATATATGGATCGGGTTGCACGCTGCAATGGTATTAGTATTATATAAGTCAATGGGGTTGCACGCCACAATGGGGAAGTTGTATTATAGTTATTCTTTGTTGTTGGTTTCCCATATTGTGTTGTGAAACTGTGTAGTGATGATATTATGGGTCCCTCCGTTATGTATTTCTCATTTTGGTTATCATATTAATTAGTTTTTCCTATTTCATTGTTGTTCTTATACTCATTTCCATACAGATTCATAGTGATAGTCTTGTCATAGCCTCGTAACTACTTTGTCGAGGTTAGGGTCAGCACTTACATAGTACATGGGATTGGTTGTACTTGTACTGTATTTCTGCACTTCTTGTGCAGATCCCAGATGTTAGGTGCCATCACGTCCCCATGGTTGGGATCCTGGATTGTTAAAAGTTGGTATCGGAGCACTAGGTTGCCTAAGTATCACGAGCCATGAGCAAGCTTAGAAGAGACTTGAGGATCGGTCTAGAGACGTATGCACTTATCGTCTATAGGAAGAAAGCTAAAATCCGATAATAATTAAAAGGATTCACATGACATAAGTCTCTTGGGAATTTATTCAAACACCTATTATTCAAAATTGACTACAAATATCTACAATGGTAATCCCCTCCCCACTCAACCAATTTCAACAAGAAACTACCCAAAATAGTTCAACAACCCCACATACTACCACCTAATGTTACATGCATGGCCTATCTCCGATTCCATAACCTAATTAAACCCATAACAATTTCATGAAGGTTTTAGGACAAGGTCTTACCTGGGTAGATGATGGTCTAGTGAGTGGCTTCCCTTGAATCTTCAAGATTGGGGCAAGGATTGATGATTAGAATGACTAGGTCTTCTCCCTCTCTCTCTAAGATACCGCAACGGCTCTCTAAAACCATAGATTTTTGCTTCCAAATGATCCTCAAAGGCTACTAATCAAAATGCGGTCGGGTAAGAAAATTTTCAAATATAATCCTCGGTGTCAATTATGTGGTCCAATTTCGTGGTAGCATAATAGATGCGTGGCAAGTAGAATGGCCACAAGATGGTATGTCAATTTTGCAATGCCATTATGGGGTAGCAGAATGGTTATGCGACCAGCAAAATGGTTATGCGGCTAGTAGAATTGCCACAAAAGGGTTTTCAAATTCTTAGTTGGGTCTGGTCAACTCCGCCATGCACTTTCACGACAACATAATGCTTATGCGGCCAGCAGAATGGCCACAAAATGGGTTTAAAATTTGAATTGCTTGTGATTTATTTCATGGTGATTATGTCGTCAGCGGAACAGATCCTATGTAGCATAATGGACCACATTATTGTCGTTTTTACAAATTCTTCTACAAACTCCACGATGCATTATACAATAAAAAAATCCGATTTGTGGCACATTAGTTTACCTTGGCACCATAAAACTTAAATTATTTCTGAACTTTTACGGGGCCTTACAGTTTTGTACTTTGGCTTAGGTGGGGTTGATCCCGATTACACCAGCTACTTCTCAGGATAAGAGAAGAGCTCAAATTCCCGCCCCCTCACTACAAAATAGCGGGCTCATGTTGATCTAGCTCCAAGTGTTATAGCGATCAGCCCATGGTTGTGATTCAGCCCAAGATCAGGCCAGTTGCATTAAGGGAGGAGCATAAGAGGTTAGAGATGCTCTTGAAGTATCATTCTCCTCATTGCAGCAATGGGCCTTCTCAGGATGCATAGGGTTTCTTAGACTAGTGTCATTGTATTCTATAAACTATGGCATAGTGGAGTTGATCAGGGTCGATCTTACTCCTTTCTAGCTGATGGGGCCATCATATTGATGGTGGAAAACATACGAGGAGAGTAGGCCATTTGGTGCCGCACCACATACTTAGGCTCATTTCATTTATCTCGTTTTGAAGGACTTTATTATACAAACCCTCTGGTATGCATTACGCACCGAGTTTGAGCAGTTTCACCAGGGGACTATGATCAGGACCGAGTATGCTATGAGGTTTACCGAGTTATCTCATCATGCACATGATTTGGTTTCCACTGTTAGAGATAGAGTTTGCAGATTTATTGAGGGACTGGGTTATAGCCACAGATTTGGTATGGAACGGGAGCTAGAAACTAGGACTCTATTCCACCAGGTTCTAGAGATTGGTAGGAGTTTGAAGCGTATCAATGGGGTAGCAGAGCGGATATAGAGAGGCCAAGAGGCCTCACGATTTTGGAGTATTTAGCGATTTCCATTGTTAAGTTACAAATTGTCATTGAGGCTTTATCAATCGACCAGTACTATCTACACTTTAGGTTACATGTAGTTCTCCAGCTAGTAACGGACCTCAAGGTACTCATTTTGGACAGCCATTCTCTAGTGCACCATCTGCACCTGGTTCCTACAATGATTATTTTATTCGTCCAAGCCAGACTCAATACCTGCAGCCACGCCTATAAAGGGGTTATTTCGAGTATCTTTATACAAGGCATATGGTGTGGGATTGTCTCAGACATCGAAGGGGTGGACCTCGCAGGGTATTCAGGCTATGGCTTCTACTTCAGTTGCTACTTCACCTGCACAACCGGGTAGAGGTAGAGAACATGTGTGTAGCGGACATCTTAGAGGGGGAGGTCAGGTCCATTGTTATGCTTTCCCTGATAGGACTGAGGGTGTTGCATTTGATGTTGTCAACCATCAATTTTATTTTATCCGTGTTCCACTTATTTATATGCATCATCCTATTTTTATTCATATTTTGACTGTCTTATGATTCTTTGATTACACTTATTTATGTGTCTATGCCTGTTGGGGTTTCTATTGTGGTAGACCGTTCATATCGCTCTTGTCTGGTCACTATCGGGCTATAAGACTAGGGTTGACCTTCTGTTACTCAATATGGTAGATTTTGATGTGATTTTGGATATGGAATAGTTATTAGCAAATCACACTATTCTTTATTGTCATGCTAATGCCATGACGTTAGCTATGTTGGGGTTGTCGAGGATGGAGTTGAGATATGCATTGGGTCACGTACCTAGTAGTGTAGTATCTTTTTCTAAAGGCACAACGGATGGTTGAAAAGGGGTGGGACTACTTAGCCTTTGTGAGGGATATTAGTGCTGATACTCCCACCATTGAGTTAGTTCTGGTAGTGAGTGAGTTTCCAGATATATTTCTAGTAGACCTACCGGGCATGCCACCCGAAAGGGATATTGATTTTTGTATTGACCTTGTGCCGGGCACTCAACCCATCTCCATTCCACCTTATTGCATGGCACCGGTGGAGTTGAAAGATTAGAACGAACAACTTCAAGAGAATAAACTCGATAAGGATTTCATCAAACCGAGTATCTCACCTTGGGGTGCCCCAGTTTTATTTGTGAAGAAGAAAGACGGCTCTCTAAGGATGTGTATTGACTACAGGCAGCTGAACAAGGTTATGGTTAAGAACAAGTACCTACCACCACGTGTTGATGATTTATTTTATCAACTTCATAGTGCTAGGGTATTCTCAAAGATTGATTTGAGATCAGGGTACCATCAGTTGAGGATACAGGTGTCGGATATAACGAATACGACTTCCAGGATCTGCTACGGTCACTACGAGTTCTTTGTGATGTCTTTCTGGCTGATCAATGCCCCAACAACTTTTATGCACTCGATGATAAGAGTGTTCCAGTCGTATATCGATTCCTCTATCATTGTATTTATTGATAATATGCTGTTGTATTCCCGCATCCGAGATGAGCATGAGTAGCATTAAGGATCCTGCTCCAATCTTTGAGGGAGAAGAAGCTATATTCCAAATTCTACAAATTCGAGTTTTGGCTATATTGGGTGGCGTTCTTGGGTCACGTGGTATCTACTGTGGGGATTAAGGTGGATATGAAGAAGATTAAGGCAGTTCTAAGTTGGCCCCGACTTTGTACTGCTCCAGATTTTTCTAGGTTATGCTAGGTATCATCATTGTTTTGTAGAAGGGTTTTCATCCATCGCAGCTCCTTTGACTAGATTGACTCAGAATGGCACCCTATGTAGGTGGTGAGACGAGAGTGAGGAGATCTTTCAGAAGCTTAAGACTACGCTAACTACAGCTGCAATATTTATTTTACCTCTAACATCGGGTTCTTATGCAATATGTTATGAGTTGAAGCTTTACGAGAATAACTACTCGATGCACGATTTTGAGTTAGCATCCATTGTTCACATGCTTATGATTTGTAGGCACTATCTTTATGGTGTGTCATTTGAGGTGTTCACGGATCACAGGAGACTATAACACTTATTCAAACAAAAAAGATCTGAACCTGACACAACAGAGGTGGTTATAGCTACTAAAGGACTATGATATCACCATTCTTTATCATCCCTGAAAGTCTAATTTGGTGGCCGATGCTTTGAGTAGGAAGGCTGAGAGCATGGGGAGTCTTGCTTTTATTCCAGTTAGGGAGTGATCATTAGCTTTGTATATTCAATCTTAGGCCAGTAGATTTGTGAGGTTGGATATTTCAAAGCCTAGACGGGTTCTTGCTTGTGTTGTGTCATGATCGTCTTTGTTTGAGTGTATCAAGGCACGTCAGTATGATGATCCCTAGTTTCTTGTCCTTAAGGACACGGTGCCGCACGATGATGCTAAGGAGGTTACTATTAGTGATGATTTGGTATTGAGACTTCAAGGCTGAATTTGTATACCCATTGTGGATGGGTTGGTGGAGCGGATTCTTGTAGAAGCCCATAGTTTGCGGTATTCCATTCATCCAGGTGCGATGAAGATTTACCATGATTTGAAGCAGCAATACTGTTGTAGAAGAATGAAGAAAGATATTGTGGAGGATGTGGCTTGCTATTTGAACTGTCAGCAGGTTAAGTACCAGTATCAGAGACCGGGTGGTTTACTTTAGAGGATATTCTGGAGTGGAAGTAGGAGCGTATCACTATAGATTTTGTGGTTTGGCTTCCGTAGACCTTGAGGGAAATTTTATTAAGGTGAGTATGATATTTCATCCCTAGAAGGATCGGTGGCCCATGGGACCAGTTCATACCGCTAGCAGAGTTTGCCTACAACAACTATCAATCGAGCATCTAGATGGCTCCGTATGAGGCCTAATCTGTGAGGCGATGTCGTTCTCTGGTATGTTGGGCACTGATTTGATCTGCGATGCTTTGGAGAAGGTGAATTTGGTTCAAAAGCGGCATCATATACATCACAGTCCAAGAAAAAGAGTTATGTTGATATGAGGGCTCGTGTTGTATCATTCATGGTGGGTGAGAAGTTTCAAATCAGAGTTTCTCCCATAAAGGGTTTGATGAGGTTCAGTAAGAAGGGCAAGTTGAGCCCTCGGTTTATTGGTCCTTTTGAGAGAGTGGGTGAGGTGGCCTACAGACTTGCATTGCCACCCAGTTTATTGGGAGTTCACCTGGTTTTCGTGTTTCAATGCTCCTGAAGTACTATGGAGATCCATCACATGTGTTACATTTTAGCTTAGTCCAACTAGTCAAGGATGTGACCTATGTTGAAGAGCCGGTGGCTATTTTTTACAAGCAAGTCCAGAAGTTGTGGTCGAAGAACATTGCATCGGTGAAGGTTTAATACAGAGGTCGACTGGTCAAGGAGGTGACTTGGGAGACCGACCGTGATATTTGTTGTCGTTATCCTCATTTTTAGGTGTTTCAAGTATGTCTCTATACTTGTTGGAGGATGAATGTTTGTTTAAGAGGAGGAGAATGTAACAACTCGACCAACTATTTTGTGTATTTTGTCCCATTTGTCCTTTTTGAAGCTTCTCGTATATGTATTTGTGGTTTCGTGACTTGCAAGGATAGTTGGTCGGGTTTCGGGAAGGTTCTGGGTTGATTTGGAATGCTTGGTTCTTAGTTTGGAACCTTAGGTTAAGAGTGTTGACCGAGGTTTTATTGTTGTGAAAATGAACACGTAATGGTATTTGATGGTTCCAATAGGTTCTTATGGTGATTTTGGACTTAGGCATACGCTCTGAATTGGATTTGGAGGTTCCTATATTGAATTGGCTCTTCTTGCCGAAAGTTGGAAATTTGGAAGCTTAGAAATTTCATAGGATTGACCATAGGTTGACTTTGTGGCTATCGGGTTCGGATTTTGGTTTTGATACTTGGATTACGTCTGTTTTGGCATTTTGAAGTTGTGTGCAATGTTTGGTGTCATTAAGAGTTTGTTTGATAGGAATCAGACGCTTGGTTGTGATTTTAGCGGTTCTTGAGTTTCATCGTGAATTCTATGTGTTTTGGTGTCCGACTCGTGGTTCTGGATGTTATGTTGGCATTCCATTATGATTAGATTTGGCATTCCATTGTTAATGTGCATGCGGCAACATTAGAGTAGCTTGTGCGAGATAGTTATGAGATATATCGGGGGTGATTCTTGTTATTGTTTATATGTTGGAACCGAGGGTTGATGTTTTGATCAAATTCTTGTTTTTATTAAATGAACTTCCTTGTGTTCTATGGGTCGTTGGTGGAATCCAATATTTTAACACATGCCCTGGTCCCATTGATATGTTGTTGGCAAAGACATATTTTATAACATTGACTTGTTGTTAAATATTCTTCGAGGAGGTTAATATTTGTTTTGTTATATTTTTTGTTGTCAGTTTTATTTTGATATCTTGCACATGTTATTTTTACTAGTGAGTGTCTTTACTTTAACCGAGGTTAGTCTTGACACTTACTGGGTATAGATTGTGGTGTACTCATACTACGTTTCTGCATATTGTTGTGCAGATCCAGGTATATCGGATCGTGCTGGACACTAGAGCCTCGAGCCAGAGCTGTAGAGACTTCAAGGTATACATGTTCCGCTCACAGGCATCGAAGTCACCTTCTGTTGATTCCTTATTACTGTATATCGTAGCCCAAACAATGTTGTATTTTGAGACTTCTTGTACACTCTCCTTAGAGCTTATGACTCAGTATTAACGTGTTTTGGAATTTGACTATTGCATTTCTGTTTTTGGTTATGTTATGGTACTTTTTCAGCTTTCATTAATATTTGAGTTGCTATTAATCTGTTGATCTTGTTATGTGATAGGCTTACCTAGTCTTATGAACTTGGTTCAATCATGACCCTTAAGGTGAGATTTTTGGGTCGTGACAGAGCCAAACTAAAACATGAATCCTATATTGTAGTAAATATGACGACATTACTATTTGAGATAAAGGGTGAAAAGAGTAACTTTGGGTAGGAGTCTCATGAAACAATGTTATGAATTTATATAGGGAAAAATAGATGAATACCATAAGGTTTGTTACTTTTTAAATTTAATATTTGGGGGTTATGAATATGAAATGCATATGAGTTATGAATATTATAAATAGTAGAAGTAAAGGTGGTGTGTGTTATGAAAGTAAAATTTTAAATTTTAAAGAAAATAAAAGACAACAAAGATAAATGGAAATGATATTCATGTGTTAAAGCTATGTGGGCTATGTTCTAGAAAACCACTACATTGGGTTTTTGATTACTCCATTGTGTTAAATAACTTAAATGAGAGAAAGGAAGGGAAAATAGTATTAAAAAAAAAAGGAAAAATTACCATAAAGTTGCACATTGAACATTTGGGAGTTATGGATATGAAATGGATGGGAGTGATTGATATTATTAAAAGTATAGGTTGTGAAGATAAAAAGGTGTGAGTTATAAAACAAATATTAATGTAAACTAAATTGAAAGAATGATGAAATTTTTTTAAAAAAATGGAACAAAGATGAATATGCCTTTTTTGCTTAAGAAAGATGCCACCTCACTTTCCTATTGCTCTCTTACATATATATTGACAAATTAGCGTAGAAACTATCATATAGGCTATGTTGAATCTAATGACATGCCATTACATGGTAATAGTTTTTCAAAAAAAGAAATGCCAAGTAATTCAAAGAAATAAGATAACTATCAATTGAATAAGATATTGTTGTACATAGATTAAAGAATTAAATGAGAACTTACATTGTTCTATAATGAGAGTTTTTCTAGAAAAGAAAAGAAAGAAGAATAATCGATAGTAAAACTCTAATGATTAAATATAGAAGAGAAGAACATTTGGGAATAATGACCGACTTTATTCTTTATATTGATAGGAAGATGTTGGATTGTTTGGGTGATGGCCCGATAGGTTGTTTTGAGTAATAGCTTCATTTTCTATGGTTCGGGACCTCCCGTAGATTTATCCGTTGATATATGACTTGCGTGCATGATCTGTATCGTTTTTCAGAAAGCTTATATCAAAAGTTTAAAACAAAAGTGATTTTTGGCTTTAAACACAACTAGAGGTGGCAACGGTCAACTTATTTGGTAAACGACCTCGGATCAGTTTTTTAATGATTCTAATAGGTTAGTATGATATTTTTGGACTTGTACGCATGTTTTGTTGGGGTCCGGAATGACCAGAGGCCGTTTTGGTGCATTATGTGAACAATTAAAAAATTTAATTTCTCAGATGAATATCTTGAGTTTTGATGATTGATTCTTGATATATGGTGTTATTTTAATGATTTGAGGTAGCGTGCAAGTTTGTGTGATGTTATTGCACTTTTATGAATGTTCTGATTAGAGCCAGAGGGGCTCGGGTGTGTTTCAAATATATTTTGAAAGGTTTGGACAGATGATGCAGACATCTGCTGTATTGATCTGCAAGTCTTGCATTTGCGAGGATGTGATCGCAATTGTGAGCCTTGCATTTGCGATGTCAGACTAGCAAATACAACAAGGGACTAGGGTGTCACGACCCAAACCGATGGGCCGCGACGGGCACCCGGTACCTTACTCAACCGAGTACGAACATAACGCGTCTTTCGTATCATACTATCATAGATAATTGAGCCGAAGAGGCTGTCGTGAGATAAGTAGAATACGACATGTAATACCATCTTATACATAAGACATACGGGGCATATAAGACAAAAATAACCAATAATTAACCAATTATCCACATAATTAAGAATTATCTTAAATTACTTAAAATACTACTCACTTTTAACATACTTTATACACCTTACTATCACGGTGGTACCTTGCATGGTACTACTCCTTAAATACTGGGTATTATAGCTCGGACCGTAATTTATCCCAAATTGTCTAACTTCTACGAAACTCATTTTCTTCGATTCGCTTACCCTCTCACCTTCACGAATTTACTCATCACTTGTTTGAAATAGCGTAATACTTATAATCCTAAAATAATCTCATTTCCGAACNTGTGTGTTATGAAAGTAAAATTTTAAATTTTAAAGCAAAAAAAGACAACAAAGATAAATGGAAATGATATTCAAGTGTTAAAGCTATGTGGGCTATGTTCTAGAAAACTACTACATTGGGTTCTTGATTACTCCGTTGTGTCAAACAACTTAAATGAGAGAAGTGAAGGGAGAAATAGTATTAAAAAAAAGGAAAAATCACCATAAAGTTACACATTGAACATTTGGGAGTTATGGATATGAAATGGATGGGAGTGATTGATATTATTAAAAGTATAGGTTGTGAAGATAAAAAGGTGTGAGTTATAAAAAAATATTAATGTAAACTAAATTGAAAGAATGATGAAAATTTTTAAAAAAAATTGGAGAAAAGGATGAATATGCCTTTGTTGCTTAAGAGAGATGCCACCTCACTTTTCTATTGCTCTCTTACATATATATTGACAAATTAGCGTAGAAACTATCATATAGGCTATGTTGAATCTAATGACATGCCATTACATGGTAATAGTTTTTCAAAAAACAATGCCAAGTAATTCAAAGAAATAAGATAACTATCAATTAAATAAGATATTGTTGTACATAGATTAAAGAATTATTGAGAACTTACATTGTTCTATAATGAGAGTTTTTCTGGAAAAGAAAAGAAAGAAGAATAATCGATAGTAAAACTCTAATGATTAAATATAGAAGAGGAGAACATTTGGGAATAATGACCGACTTTATTCTTTATATTGATAGGAAGATGTTGGATTGTTTGGGTGATGGCCCGATAGGTTGTTTTGAGTAATAGCTTCATTTTCTATGGTTCGGGACCTCCCGTAGATTTATCCGTTGATATATGACTTGCGTGCATGATCTGTATCGTTTTTCAGAAAGCTTATATCAAAAGTTTAAAACAAAAGTGATTTTTGGCTTTAAACACAACTAGAGGTGGCAACGGTCAACTTATTTGGTAAACGACCTCGGATCAGTTTTTTAATGATTCTAATAGGTTAGTATGATATTTTTGGACTTGTACGCATGTTTTGTTGGGGTCCGGAATGACCAGAGGCCGTTTTGGTGCATTATGTGAACAATTAAAAAATTTAATTTCTCAGATGAATATCTTGAGTTTTGATGATTGATTCTTGATATATGGTGTTATTTTAATGATTTGAGGTAGCGTGCAAGTTTGTGTGATGTTATTGCACTTTTATGAATGTTCTGATTAGAGCCAGAGGGGCTCGGGTGTGTTTCAAATATATTTTGGAAGGTTTGGACAGATGATGCAGACATCTGCTTTATTGATCTGCAAGTCTTGCATTTGCGAGGATGTGATCGCAATTGTGAGTCTTGCATTTGCGATGTCAGACTAGCAAATACAACAAGGGACTAGGGTGTCACGACCCAAACCGATGGGCCGCGACGGGCACCCGGTACCTTACTCAACCGAGTACGAACATAACGCGTCTTTCGTATCATACTATCATAGATAATTGAGCCGAAGAGGCTGTCGTGAGATAAGTAGAATACGACATGTAATACCATCTTATACATAAGACATACGGGGCATATAAGACAAAAATAACCAATAATTAACCAATTATCCACATAATTAAGAATTATCTTAAATTACTTAAAATACTACTCACTTTTAACATACTTTATACACCTTACTATCACGGTGGTACCTTGGATGGTACTACTCCTTAAATACTGGGTATTATAGCTCGGACCGTAATTTATCCCAAATTGTCTAACTTCTACGAAACTCATTTTCTTCGATTCGCTTACCCTCTCACCTTCACGAATTTACTCATCACTTGTTTGAAATAGCGTAATACTTATAATCCTAAAATAATCTCATTTCCGAACTTACATCGATTAACTTATGATGCAATTTTAACGTACGATAATGTGGGGTGTAACATTTCATTTCCGAGCATCCATCAATTTATTTATGGCGTACTTTCACGTACGAAAACATGGGGTGTAACATCATTCCCCCCTTTGGAACATTCATCCTGGAATGTTGACTGATGCACTTATCATTTTCATAAGTTATGTCGTCCGAATACTTTTATATTCTCTTTGCCATTTAGGCAACTGTTCTTTGAATAAATCCAAACGCCAGGACATTCCCCCCTTTAAGCCTCTTTCTCACACCATGACTTGTAGTCGGAATCCTTCTAATCTCATAAATGTTGCTACCTTCTATCATGCAGCCCGTACGACTCTAACTTTGTATGTGTGCCTATGCGACTCTTTTCTTCTCTTTCCTCTGACTTTTAGCCAATCTCTAGGCTTCACTTTGTGTTCATATAAAACTTATGTCAAGCTGTCCCTCTAGGCGTCATTAGCTTTACTTCATCTAAGTAGGCCATACTATACTATAATTCTTACTTCAATTTATTATTGAGGTCTGCTACCAAACTCCAGGTTACTCTCGTTGCTTATCCTATATGCATAAAGCTAAGTCTTTTAATGCTTCTTCATTATTGTTCATCTTAAGACTGATGGCCTAATCTCATCTCGTACTTTGTAGCTTTTACCCATCCATTGTTGATTTACTTAATGTTGATCTACAATCTTCCATTGATAACTTGAAACTTCTTACGTAATATATTGCCACTAGGCCTTACGCTGCATCGTGGAACATTTGAAGTGATTTTCCTGATCCGACTGGGGGCGATACTATACTTTCATAACCATATTTCATAGCATCCCAATGTGATTATCCTCACGTGAGTATTTTAATCATGTACAATTCATGAAATCGTTACGCAATCGAAGGCCTAAATGCCATCCTTCATTTATTAAAATTACACCCTCATTCTACTACCAGGGCAGCATTCCATCACTTCTAAATGCTACTAGTCTTAGACTCCTTTGAGTTCACGCAGGCTATACTGAGGTTTCTATAACATAGAGAGACCATTAGCTACCTTGTTTTCATGGGCTTAATCTTGAGGACTTATCCATTCCCGTTACCTTCTCACTCGCCCTTTCTTATCCTTACTCATGCCTTCCTAAAACCTTGTCGCTTTACCATATTTTAGCTTGCGATCTACACATATCTATTTATACTACTCGCAACCTTCCTTCAACTTGCTTGCACCATAGATTTCCTCGTGTTATTCTGGAACATCAAGCAAGACATCACATCGTCTCTAACTCTTCTTTACTCTTAGACCTCTCGATACATAGAAACCATAGGCCGGAAAAGATGCCACTGATGATGCCATTGTCATTCATGGATACTGAGTCTCAGCGCTTCTGGCCTTCTATCTGAAGTATGGACTATTCATGACCTTCTGCATTTGTGTATCTCGAACGGTGTTCACTTTTACCTTACTTACCTTAAAATCTCGCCTCACATATTCTATCTCTTTTATGACCTCCCTTCCACATAAGTATAATTCACATCCATGACTTGAAGCTATATTATAATACTTGCACCTCTAGGGCATACACAGTCCGATGGGAGCTTCATACTGACTTCTTCTTAAGCTTGTACTTTGCTAACTGGCTTTATCATTGAGCCATTATAGAACATGGTTGTTGTACTATCTCTCTTGCACCTCTGATATTGAGAGTGATTCTTCAATGTTCTCAATCATGATGTCTAAAATTTCCTGGGTCCAATAATCAGACTTCTGATTTGTTTCGTTGATGTAACTCTTTAGTTTCCTCTTCCTTTGAACAACCTTAGTACATGCTTAAGCTATCTTCCGATCTACGGCTCCTGGTACTAGTTATTACTTTGGTCTTTCATAGCCGCTATGGAATATCCGTGATACCATCATCTACCAATTCAATCCCTTGTCTATGACCAGGACTCAATTCTTTCTTTAAATGTAAGCAATTACTTTTCCTAGTCGCTTTTCACTTGTTGCATGCATACTTAGCTTATCTTAGTACCCATGCATGCCAAACTTTTCGTGGAACTCATACAATCTCGAATATTACTTTTGATTTTTCTTCCCATTCCTTAGCCACGGTAAGTGCCACTTTCTCATGGAGTGCATACAATATTGTAGTGAGACTATGTTTTTTACATGATCATTTCTTCTTTAGGTCAATGTGCTTAGCTTGAAGCCGTCTTCCTTATTTCCTCAGCTAGCCTTTCGTTGTAGTACTTAGGGAAGACCTTCTGACTATTATAAAGCTACGAGCTTATTACACCGTATACTTGACGGAATTTTAGATGTTCTTCCATGCCTATAATTATCTGTAGTTACTTTTTTCCACGCCCTTGTGCTTGTAGGGTTGCTCCTAAACTAAAGTTTTTATTGTCTTCCTAGTAAGACTATCTTTTATTTCCATAACATTCATACAGTAACTTTAACTACCCCAACTCTAGTCTAAATATTTATCAAGGGTCACGATGTTGTATCTGCAAGACTGAATTCCCATGTTGGGGTTCACTATGTGTTTCTTGCACGATTTGTTGATTTGTCTGTAACCTCTTGTCTAGCCATAACTAGACTCTTCCTGAATCAACTACTAACTGCTTGTTGGTCCATTCCCATATTAATATTCCGCGTAATCTTTCTTGGGTTATTTCCTTTGTCTTAACTTACGTCTCGCACTGGCTCCTTATCTATTAATAACATCACGGGCAGGAATCCTTACTTCCTCTTCATGATGTCGTGTTTGCATAATTTCCTGGAATCACTGCATATCGGTAGGATTTGAATGAGTGCCATCTCATCCCTTTCTCATTTTTATCGCATTCTCCCTTTACCATTCCGTAGTTACTAAAACCACTTAATTCTGACTTAATGCCACATCACTCCATAT
>AWOL01S0008161.1:8149-21104 GCA_000715115.1 Nicotiana otophora | reverse complement strand
CCCCCAAGTTCTAGTTATAGTAGGGAATCTCTCTATGATTTTCCTTCCATATATGCTCAATCTCTCCGTTATTTACACGGTTTTGGTATCACATAATACTTGCCTATCTTTGGCAAGCATACGATCCAAAATCAAGCACAATCATCTCCATACCTTTGAGTTTTAGATGGTATTTTATCCATATACACTCACTACCAGGTTATATGGGTCCGATTTACCAAGATCCTCGACCAATATTTGATTTCCGTCGAACTAGGGTTTGAAATTTCAATTTTTCTTCTTTACCAGTTCTATCACTGATTGAAGGTGATATCCTTTCCTAATTTGTGATTGATTAATTGTTTTCCACGTTGCTTGTTCGATTTCTACCACTACATAACCCCTCCCCAATTCCCCTAAGACGGACCTTAATCACCTTAAGAACTATTCTCTCACTCTCACTTATTCTATGCTATTCTGAAATTGAGCTCTTGGCTGGCTGAAAGCCAAGGCCACCGAATTTTGTCTACCTTCCTCTAGTGCAGGTACTGCTCGGGGTCCATTTCGAGGCTCCTATGAACTCTGAAGCACTGGGGATTTGGGGTTTTACTGGTCTTCAATAATCACAACTATTTTTGAGATTTTTAAGTTCTTCATCTTCTGTTTAGTTTGTTTACAACTGGTTATTACCCAACACTCTCATAATTTTATTACTTTCTAATTGTGTGTATTTATCTAGGTGTTTTATATCATGCTATTTCAAACCTGCTCTAGTTATGACTTTTGCTAATTGATACATGATTTTAATAGGCTTGCAACTAAACCTGATTAATGTTCATCGAATGCTATTTGGATTTCTAGGAAGTTATGTATGTCTAGAAGTGTTTTTCTTCTTGTTGAATCCCTTACACATCACCTACTGTCCTGCTGCAACTATGGGATGACATTATATGAATACTTAGCCTACTATGATTTTCCTTGACCTTATTAGCCTCAATGCTTGCCTATTGTAGATAACCAAGTTGCTTGAATATTTTTCTCCATGTTTAACCTTAATTGACTATTCGAGAGTATATACATGCCTAGAACCTATGCCAAATCTTCTATGTGTACCTGCTATTACCTGAAACCAACTTGTGATCGTATGAACTCCGTGTGCTAATGTTGTTGCAATGCCAAAGGAGACTCGTTCTTTGCTTTGATGTTTTGTGGTCATCTATTATTTGAGACTCCTAGGATGAATTTCAATCCCTGTCTTGTTTACTCTTCTTTACACGATGCCTGCTTACTTGACTTGCCTGAAGATAAACCTCTTCTCATCTTAATGCTCACTTATTGATAAACTGAGCTTGTTTGCATGTCCCATATGTTAAGCTCTACAAAATAGTTGTTCTCATTAGGTTCTTATGTTGAAATTTCCACTTTAAGTCTATATCTCACTACTCTTGCCCATGACACTATTAGAATTCCATGTTCAAACCCCTGCCTAAGGCTCCTTATGATGGTGTTTTGACCAAGCTTTGTTCTGGAACTTTATTTGAAATAGCCTTATTTCCCTTAAACTTTGTTTCTAGAGTTACAACCACAAACCTTGATGCATAAGTGTTTATATGACCCTATCTATAAGTCTTGGTTAGAGGTGTTGTTGGTCACATCTTAAGGACTGAGTGTTTTAATTTCCAGAGTTGTTCAATTAACTCTGTGTGTAGTGTCATATGTATAGCCAAGCTTAACATCCTTTGGGTAAGAAATTATTCATTTGGGCCTAGTATGCTAGGCCTGCTTTGGAATTGGAAGAACGAAGAACATTGTTTGCACTTGGAGTCTGGGCGTGCAGTCCACATGGAATTCTAAACCTATCTGAAGGCCCAATTATTACTAGGTTATTATGTATTCATATTTGTACCTGTAATTATTCAATAGGGTCTATAATAATTTGTAAAAAAATGATGTGGAGATTATGTGGGCTCTCTTAATTCTCACATAAACGGGTAGAGAACATGTCTATAGGACCCACCTACTTTGTTTGACATGCTTTATTTCTGTACACACATAGAAACCATGCCTACAAGAAATCACACACTCCACTTAGCATGCTTAATACTTGTACATTATTCAAAAGCATGATTCTTTGACTAACTATTTTACCTTCTCTCATGTCTACTTCTATATGATTATTAGATAGCATGACTAAAGGGTTGTAATCATACATACCATTATAAACGCTCATCTAGATACCATGACTATAGGGTCTTAACTAATTAATTAATCAGCTACTTCTGTTGTTTTATAATACTGCCACCTAGATAGCATGCCTATAGGATAAGTACGACAAAATCAAGTTCAAATACCAACCATTAGAAATCTTGTCTATAGGATATTGTTACATGCCTAGAAAGCATGTCTATAGAATCAAACGTTGGTAATGCCAAGTTTTCTAATAGCTCTCACTGCCTGTTGCGCAAACAACTTAGAAGTCATGTCTATAGGTTTTAAAACACATGTAATCTGCAAAGTAGATAATTTGGAACAACAGCACTGCATGTACGACTTGAAATTAGAATCGTATAGAAATCATGCCCATAGGAATTAACGACTCAAATATGTCTTAATCCTGAAATGGTCTACTGTGTAGCCTGGAACTCGTTTTCTTGCTTTGTTGCTACATGCAGGGGTTAACATGAGCCTTTCTTTGCTATTATGTGCAGTCCTACTTGTTTTGACTGCGCGATTAGTGTTATGATTTTGAAGACCTAGGTGAAGTCTATAACAACCCAAATAGAGGTCCAAATCCTCCAGGACCATAGTCATAGGTCGGGTAATGCACACCTAGGACATGATTTAGAATTGAATTATAGCTCCTTTAATTAACAACTTCAACATAGTAATTGTGTAGCAGGAGATGATAGTTTGTGCCTGCTGAAAAATATGAGCAACCCCTACCTTAAGGGAGTTGAGAAGTATTATTTATGTTGCACGGAGTGATCTTTTAGGCTAAAAACCTTAGGACCCCCCTTTCTTTATATGTTGGCTATCTACACTTAGTCATTTAACATAGACCAATGTGGTTGTGTCCTTGTAATTATTAAGGATTTGTACCAATTCTCATGTGTTAAGATAAGAATCTTCAACTTCTATATTTCCCTTTATATTTTTATCACCTAGACTAATCACATAATCCACATAGTTCAAAATTCGACCGGGACCCACCGTTGTGGACATCTAAGAGTGCCTAACACCTTCTCTTCGAAGTAACTTGAGCCCTTACCCAATCTTTGATGACATGGACTAGTCAAACAGAGTTATTCACAAATAGGTGCCCTAACGCACTTTAAAAATTGTTAGGTGGTGAATCTTCTCTTTTAATGCCTCCTTTAAAAGAGTTGTCACACGTTAAAGCTCACTTTCGCAAGAAAAAAGGGCGCGACGCCTATGCACCCCGGCCACACCCAAACTTTGAAGAAAGAAGCCCCCCAAAACTACACCCCGATTGTTGAACCCTTAGCCCAGTTGTTTGAAAGGCCGAGGTGAGCAGTTTGATATATCCAGTCGAAGGGAGAAGTCCCGACCAACCTTCCAAATACTCTAATGCAACCAAGCGGTGTGCCTACCATTCAGGTGTACCTAGACATGATACCCAGGACTATTTCAGGCTGAAGACTGAAATTGAGTCGTTGATCAAGAATGGATCCGTCCAATATACCCCGGATCCATTGAATATGAATCATAACACATCTCCAAACCATAGAAATCAAGGAGCTAACATGATCGCTTTGTATGCAGATTATGATCTGAAAGGGACCATCGTCACAATTGGGAATGCCAAGACTGCAAGAGTTTCACCCTGAACAACTCTGTTGATTACTGTACAGTTGAAACCTCCAATGATGGTCCTGACGCACCAATAACAGTACACGGCTGCCATCAGGAATAAGGAGAGTCGAGAATACAAGACAGTTCCATGGACATATCGGTGGAAAGGAAAAGGAAATATGAAAGATTCCGTAGCTGCTCACGGGATGACTATGTCATGAAGGTGGTATGCTCTGGAGAAGCTAAACCGAGTAAATCCAAGTAACATATTAAGAGGAGAAACATAACATATGTTGAGGTGGCATAACTTTGGAGGTAGATTCCAGTTAAGGAGTACTCTGTGGAAGAACAACTGAAGAAAACCCTTGCACATATATCAATCATGGATTTGCTTATGAGTTTTGACAGTCATAAAGATGCTTTGATGAAAGTGTTATGTGGAGTATGTGTGCCGAGTAACACTACTATCGAGGCATTAGCAGCAACCATTGAAAATATGGTCGAGGCAAACATGATTTCCTTTTGAAGATGAGCTTCCCGCAGAAGGTGTAGATCATAATATAGCCCTGCATATCACTGTCAAGTGCGGGGATAAAGTGGTGTCTCGAATGCTGGTAGACAGAGGATGCGGAGTGAACATTTGCCGGTTATTTACTCTATGAGAACTGGGTATCCATTACAGAGAGGTGGAGGAAAGACATGTGAAAGTGAGAGCTTACGATGGGTCACAGAAGGACGTCATTTGAGAGATCTACTTAGCCCTACAAATTGGACTAGTTGAATTCCCAATACTCTTTCTAGTAATAGACATATCATCTTCATATAACCTGTTGCTCGGAAGGCCCTGGATACATATGGCAGGGGCACTTCCGTCCACTCTCCATCAATGTATAAAGTTCGAGGGGGATTGCCAAGAGATTGTAATTCACGATTAATAAAGCTGGTCAGCTTATCTAAAACACGCAATTCCATTCATAGAAGGATTGGATGGGGTCGCCTTTCATGCGGCTGAGATCGTGTAGACCATGGAGATAGAGAAGAGTTAGCAGAATCTAGGTATGCAGCCTCTATACAGATAGAAGATAGCAATGAGAGAAATGATGAAGTACAGGAATCGACCAAAGACCAGGCTAGGGGCCCGATCTTATGAGATAACAGAGTCGATTGATCCAAAATGACAGAAAGGTACTGTTGGTTTGGGGTATCAACCTACACTAAGAAATATATACACCGGTAACTTTAGGAAGAAGGATTTTGTGCCAGAGTGTGTTCCGGGTTCGGATTAGAGCTCAACACTGGAGGATGACATCATTGATGGAATAGGATGACTGTTCATGAGAATGATCGAGGAATGCCATGACACCGACCATTCGAGATATCGAGCAAGGAGAGGCCTTGCAGAATTGAACCGCCAACCGATCTCTGGTTCGCTGGGAGTATTGGTAGTGTAGAATTGTAGTAATTATGAAAAACAATGCACGGCCAATTAAGGATTGAACTGTGTCTGCACTCTTTTGTCAATTGCCTTGAATGCTCAGACGTTCCTTTAAAGTCACTGCAAATTCATCTTTTGTTTTTGTTTATACTTTTTTTTTTCAATACTCAAATCGATAAAAACTCGCATTCCGCGATTATGACATGTAACGAAATCCTCGAGCAAAAAGATCCAGACTACGAGGAATACAAATAAAGCAAGATGTCTGAAAATTTCAAAAAGGAGATCGAGCAACTAGAAAGCTAGAAGAAGCCTAACCTTGAACAAACTGAAGTAGTCAACTTGGGAAGCGAAGAAAATGTGAAAGAAACTCGAATCAGCATTCATTTAGAAGTAGAATAGAGAAAAGAATTGGAATAGCTCCTCTGACAATACATCGATGTGTTCGCATGTTCATATGGCGACATGCCTAGATTAAGCACCGGCATTGTCTCACATCGACTGCCCACCGATCCTGCCATCTCACCATGAAAAGGATAGTATAATAATAATAATGACACAGCATCACCCTTCATGCTTTTACACTCAAAAATGATACGGCAATACCCTTCGTGCTTTTACAGTCTTTCTCGCCATGACAAGGATAGTATAAATAATAAAAATGGCACGACATCACCCTTCATGCTTTTACACTAAACAATGACACAGCAACACCCTTCGTGCTTTTACACTCTTTCTCACCATATTCAATAATAATTAAACGAATAAAAATTTCATGAATAATGATCAAATAATCAATAATAAACGTAAGCAGGAATATCTTAATTAAATAAGCAATTATATTCAAAATGAAATAAATTCCTCCAGCATGCTTTGACTCAACCATAACGCATAAGTACTCATCACCTCACATATAGGTTGTACCCACACATTAAATATCGTAGCAAATAGACAAATAAATCCTACTCCCTCAAGTCAAGGTTAACCACGACACTTATCTCGCTTTACAACCAAATTCATGATTCCAATAAAACTTTGCCTCGCGAATTCGTATCTGAAATCCTCAAATCTAGTCATAAACAATTCAATATACTCAATACAAATCGTAGAAATTATTTCCATATGAATTTACTAATTTTTTGGATTAAAATCCGAAATTCATCTCAAAAATCAATAGTGGAGCCCACATCTCGAATCTCAGAAAACTTTTGAAATCCTAACACCCCTTCCGAGACGAGTCCATCCATATAAAAATTATCAAATTCTGATGTCAAATGGACCTTCAAATCTTAAATATTTTGTTTTTTGGAAAGTTTTACAAAATTTCCAATTTCTTCCATCTAAATCTGAAATAAATGATGAATATTGACATGGATTTATGAAATATAATCTCCTTTGGTTATAGAACAATTCCCAATTCAAAATTGTGAAACATCCCTTTGAAATAGCCTAAATCCGAGACTCAAAACTAATAAATGAGTAAAAATGGTTAACTTTCGATTTTATGGGTTCTGTCCAGGCTTTTTCGGACCTGCGAACACTTGACCGCATCTGCAGTTCCCCTTTTGCGGAAATTGGGGGTCACATCTATGGGTTGGCTCACATTTGCGAAAAAGAGTCTGCTTCTGCGCAAGGCTGCCCCTTCACCCTTTTCCCGCTTCTGTTATGCGAGCTCGCATCTGCGGTCTAAAATTACATCAAACAAAGCTAAAACCGTGAATCATACCCCAATTCAAGCTTAAGGAACTTAAGAATTTTTACTTCTATATTCGATGCTGAAACCTATCAAATCAATTATGATTGACCTCAAATTGTGTACACAAGTCATAAATGACATAACAGACCTATTCAAATTTCCAGAATCAGATTCCGACCCCGATATCAAAAAGTCAAATACGTGGTCAAACTTTGGAAATCTTTAGCCTTTAAATTTCTTGTTTCCGTTAAATAGCAATACTTTGAGCTAGGTACCTCCGAATTCGATTCCGGGCATACACCCATGTCCAAAATAACGATACGGCCCTATCGGAGCTGTCAAAGAACTGATCTGACTCCGTATTCTCAAAATGTTGACCAAAGTCAACATAGTTGAGGTTTAAAGCTTTATTTCACATTTTAATCAATGTTTCATATAAAAATTGTACGAAATATTATTCGTACTATGCACGCAAGTCGAGGAGTGATGAATAGTAATTTTCGAGGTCTTATAACACATAAATGAATGTTTAATGTAAAGATGACTTTTTGGATCATCACATTCTCCACCTCGAAAACATTCGTTCGTCCTCGAACGGAATTTGTAATAGTACCTGGGCTGGTAAAAAGTTGTGGATACCTACTCCGCATATCCGACTCGGACTCCCAGGTAGATGCTTTTACCGGCTGACCTCTCCATTGCACTCGAACTGATGGATGACTCTTAGACCTCAATTATCGGACCTGCCGGTCTAGAATAGCTACCGGCGCCTCCTCTAAGTCAAATCCTTGTCAAATTGGACACATGGGACAGGTCACAATCATATTTCCGGAGTATAGACACATGGAACACCGGATGAACCGTTGATAAACTAGGTGGTAATGCAAGCTTGTAGGCTACTTCGCCCACTTTTTTAGGAATTTCGAAGGGTCCTATATACCTAGGGCTCAACTTGCCCTTCTTTCTGAACCTCATTACACCTTTTATAGGTGAAACCCATAGCAATAATCTTTCTATAACCATGAAAGAAATATCACGAACTTTACGGTCGGCATAACTCTTTTGCCCAGACTGAGCTGTGCGAAGTCGATCCTGAATAATTTTGACCTTATCCAAGGCATCATGTACCAAATCGGTACCCAATAACCGAGCCTCTCCCAGATCAAACCAGCCAACTGGCGAACAACACCATCTTCCATATAATGCCTCATATGGAGCCAACTGAATGCTCGACTAGTAGCTATTATTATAGGTAAACTCCGCAAGTGGCAATAAATGATCCCAAGAACCTCCAAAGTTTGTAACACAAGCGCGAAGCATATCTTCCAATATTTGAATAGTGCACTCTCACTCTCCGTCTGTCTGTTAATGAAATGTTGTACTCAACTCAACCTGCGTGCCTAACTCATGTTGTACACCCTCCAGAAGTGTGAAGTGAACTGCGTACCTCGATCTGAAATGAGAGGCACGGGCACACCGTGAAGGCAGAGAATCTCGCGGATGTAAATCTCCGCTAACCACTCTGAATAATAGGTAACTGCTACTGGAATGAAATGTACTGACTTGGTCAAAATGTCCACAATGACCCATACTGCATCGAACATTCTCTGAGTCTGTGGAAGCCCAACAACAAAATCCATAGTGATACGCTCCCACTTCCACTCAAGAATTTCTAACTTCTGATGTAAATCACCCGGCCTCTGATGCTCATACTTGACTTGCTGACAATTTAGACACCGAGCTACATATGCAACAATATCCTTCTTCATTCTCCTCTATCAATAATGATTCCACAAATCTCGATACATTGTTGCGGCACCCGGATTAATAGAATACCTAGAACTGTGTGCCTCCTCAAGAATTAATTCACGAAGCCCATCCACATTAGGCACACAAATACGACCCTGCATCTGTAGAACTCCATCTTTCCCCACCGCAACTTGTTTGACACCACCGTGTCGTACCATGTCCATAAGCACAAGCAAATGAGGATCAATACATACCTCACATGAGACATCGTAAAGGTAATGCCTCTAAATCTTCAGTGCATGGACAATGCTGCCAATTATAAGTCATGGATAGGATAATTCTTCTCATGAACTTTCAACTGCCATGACGCATATGCAATCACCCTTCCATCTTGCATCAATACTGTACCAAGCCCAACACGAGATGTATCCCAATACACCATATAAGATTCTGAACCTGTGGGTAATACCAATACCGGCGCTGTAGTAAAAGTGGTCTTGAGCTTCTGAAAGCTCAACTCACACTCGTCTGACCATCTGAATAGGGCACCCTTCTGGGTCTATTTGGTCAGTGGGGATGCTATGGATGAAAACCCCTCCACAAACCGACGATAATAACCTGCCAAACCAAGGAAACTCTGGATATTTATAGCTGAAGTAGGTCTAGGCCAATTCTGAACTTCCTCAATCTTCTTAGGATCCACTTTTATGCCTTCTGCCGATAATACATGACCCAAAAAGGCAACTGAGTCTAACCAAAATTCACATTTTGAAAATTTGGCATATAACTGATTATTCTTCAAAGTCTGAAGCAAAATTCAAAAATGTTGCTAATGCTCCTCTCGACTACTGGAATAAATCAAGATATCATCAATGAATACAACCACAAAAGAATCCAAATAGGGTTTGGACATCTGGTTCATCAAATCCATAAATGCTACTGGGGAATGTGTCAGCCCAAATGACATCACTAGGAATTCGTAATGTCTATACCGAGTCCGAAAAGCTGTCTTAGGGACAATGGATGCCCTAATCTTTAACTGATGGTAACCATACCTTGAATCAATGTTTGAAACACCCTGGCACCCAGAAGCTGAACGAATAAGTCATCAATTATTGGAAATGAATATTTATTTTTGGTAGTGGCCTTGTTCTACTGCCGATAATATATACACATCCGCATAGAGCCATCTTTCTTCATTACAAATACTACTGGCGAACCTCAGGGCGAGACACTAGGTCTAATGAATCCCTGATCAAGCAAGTCTTGTAACTGCTCTTTCAATTCTTTCAACTCCAGCTGGGTCATATGGTTTGGTGGGATAGAAATAGGCTAAGTGCAGGAAATACATCTGGAAATTCACGGACAACTGGAACTGAATCCATAGAAGGAACTTCCGCATTGGGATCACGAATATAAACCAAATAAGCTAGACACCCCTTCTCGACCATACGTTGAACTTTCACTTAAAAGAAAACTTGCTAGTAGAATGGCCAAGAGTCCCTTTCCACTCTAGTCGAGGTAACCCCGGCATGGCTAAGGTCACTATTGTTTCATGACAATCTAATATAGCATGATAAGGTGTCAACCAATCCATACCCAAGAAGACATCAAAATATACCATGTCAAGTAGTAGTTGATCCATGCTAGTCTTATGACTCTCAATACTAACCACACACGAACAATAGATGTGATCTACTGCAATAGAATCTCCCAACGGTGTGGACACACACAGAAGCACTCATAGAATCACGAGGTATAACCAGATATGAAGTAAAATAGGAGGACACATAGGAATTAGTAGATCCTGGATTAAATAGAACTGAAGCATCTCTATGGCAAACTGAAACCATACCTGTTTGCCTAGCTGGAAAAGCATAAAATAGCAGATGGGCTCCACCACTCTACACCGCGTCCCTGGGACGGCCTCTAACTGGCTGGCCTCCACCTCTAACAGCCTGACCTCGACCTCTAGCTGTCTGACTCCTACCCCTAGCTGGCTGGGTGGCTGGTGGAACAACTAGTGCTGGAATCACAGGACGGGAACCCTTCTGCTGTGCACTGCCTGATGCCCGAGGATAAAATCTAGCAATGTGTCTCGGATCACCACAAGTATAATAGGTCTTCGGCTATTGTGATTGCTGACCTTGGAACTGGCCATGTCAAACTGGATAACCACTTTGATGACTCCAGATCAGAGGTACATTAATAGGAGCTGGTGGTGGACTGTAAGTTAGCTGGTAGGAATGAGACACGTAAGGGTCGTGACCACCTGAAGTACTATGCGATGCCTGGAGCGCTGAATGAAATAGCCAAGGAGGATTGCCTCTACCAAAATTACCCCTACCTCTCGACGAGGCACCACTGAACCCACCGAACTGACGGGGCCTCTTATCAGATCCCTGCCCCCTCTCCTGTGCAAGTACCATCTCGATCCTTCTTGCAACATTAGAAGCCGCCTAGAAGGAAATATCATTTTCAGTCTCCTTGGCCATCTGAAGACTGATAGGGTGAGTGAGTCCCGCAATAAACCTCCTTACTCCCTCTTCCGCAATATGTAGTAAAGGGAGAGCATGACGGGCTAAATCCACAAAATGGGTCTCGTACTGAGTAACGGTCATACTTCCTTGCTGTAGACGCTCAAATTGCCTGTGGTGATCCTCTCTCAATGTGATAGGGAGGAACATCTCTAAAACTAGCCGTGAGAACTGCTCCCAGGTCAATGTAGGTGATGCAACTGGTCTGGTCAATGTATAATTTCTCCACCACTTCTTGGCGGAACCAGTCATCTGAAATACAGCAAAATCGACCCCATTGGTCTCAACTATACCCATATTCCGCAATACCTCATGGCAGCGGTCAAGATAATCATGTGGGTCCTCGGAAGGTGTACTACTGAAGTGAATTGGAAAGATCTTAGTAAACTTATCAAGTCTCAATAAGGCCTCAGAAGACATGGCAAGCCTATCACCGGCCTGTGCTGGAACAACTGGCTGAACTAGCCCAACTGGCATGGCTGCTGGAGCATGATACTAGGGAGCCATCTTCTCCGTAGCGGGAGTAGTGGGGGTTTGTGCTCCTCAGCCAGCTTGTGAGACGGTTGGTGCCACTGGAAATATACCATTCTGGGCCACACCCTCTATAAGGCTCACCAAATAGAGTAGAGCGTCTTGAAGTACTGGAGTAGATATGAAACCTTTCGGGACCTGGACTGGTATAACAGGTACGGTCTAAGCTGGAACCTCTACTTCCAAATACACCTAAGGTTCTACAACAGGTGCTGCTGCTCAAGCTCTAGAATGAGCTCTACCTCTGCCTCTACATCGACCTCTAGCGCGACCTCGGCCTCAACCTCTACCCCTGGTCATAGTTGCCACCGGGGGCTCTAGCCCTTGTCCGTTAGTAGATGTATTATGCGTTCTCGCCACCTACGAGAGAATAAGAATATAATTGTTCAATCATCAATGATAGAATAAAATCGCATGACAAAATAAGAAGGAAGTGATATTGTTCCTAAACTTCACAACCTCTAAGATATAAGTACAGACGTCTCCGTACCGATCCTTCAGACAATACTAAGCTTGCTCGTGACTCGTGAGACCTAAGTAACCTAGTGCTCTGATACCAACTTGTCACGACCCAAAATTTTCACCTTCAGGACCGTGATGGCGCCTAACATTTCACTTGCTAGGCAAGCCAACGTTAAAACAATCTTAACCATTTTTAAGCAAATTAAATTAAACAAAAGTCAATTACTAAAATAAAGTGCGGAATATCATAACTACCGAATCATCACAATACATCCCCGAATCTGGTGTCACAAGTGAACGAGCTACTAGAATGATACAAATAAAGGTCTGAATAAAATTCAAGCTATTTGAAAAATAATATACAGCTAAGATAAGAGAGAAGGGGACTTCAGAACTACGAACAATGTGAGGTTATATCTCAAGTCTCCTCTGAGTATTTGAATGCGAGCACGTCTATGGTACGCCGTTGGGACCAACTCCAAAATCTGCACAAGAAGTGCAGAGTGTAGTATGAGTACAACCAACCCTATGTACTCCGTAAGTGTCGAGCCTAACCTCGACGAAGTAGTGAGGAGGCTCTGATAAGACACGTACGTAAACAACCTGTACAAGTATATACTAATACGAAGCAACAATAATACAATAAATAACAATTTATAAATTGGGAGGGGACATGCGAAGGGGGATGATATAATAATTCCAGCAGGAGAAGTATCACTTAGCAGCCAATTAATTCATCAACAATAAAATGAG
>AWOL01S0008157.1:72321-124325 GCA_000715115.1 Nicotiana otophora | reverse complement strand
GAGATCTTGTAAATGGCCTTGGAGCTTCCAAAACTCTATCCTTGTCCTTGATGCTATCAAAAACTCAATTTTGCGCTACGGCGGAAGACCAGGAAGCTCATCGAGACAACATCGGGAAACTCATTAACCACTNCTCATTTTGAGCCCCTTTGGTGGACTTCAAGGGCTGATTTGGTGGCCCAATCTTCCTCCTCTTGGACTTCAATTTGGATCACCAAATAATTGTAAAACTTGGATAATTCATCTACTTTGGGCTTGAGCTCTTCCTCTATAATTAAAAGCTTCTTTATTTGCCATTGAAGTCCAGCAACCTTAGAGTGCAACTCTTTAGCTTGAGATCTTGTAAATGGCCTTGGAGCTTCCAAAACTCTATCCTTGTCCTTGATGCTATCAAAAACTCAATTTTGCGCTACGGCGGAAGACCAGGAAGCTCATCGAGACAACATCGGGAAACTCATTAACCACTGGGATAGATTGAATGGTTGGTGACTCTACTTTCACATCCTGTACCCGAACTAAGTGATAAATATAGCCCTTTATAATCATCTTCCCTGCCTTGAGATAGGAAATAAACCTACCTCTCGGCAATGCTGTATTACCTTTCCACTCCAAAACAGGCTCCCATGGAAACTGGAATCGAACCATCTTTGATCTACAATAAACGTTGGCATAACAAGAAGCCAACCAATCCATACCCAGCATAACATCAAATTCTACCATAACTCAATTAGGTCTGCTACTGTAGATCGATTATGAACTACTATTGTACAATCTCTATATACTCGCCTAGCTATCACTGGATCCCCAATAGGTGTCGACACCTCAAAAGGTTTAACCAACTCAGGTTCTATTCCAAACTTACTAGCAACCAACTGAGTAACATATGATAAGGTGGAACCTGGGTCAATTAATGCATATACATCATATGAGGAGACTAATAATATACCTGTAACAACATCAGGTGACGACTTCTAATCATGTCGACCTACTAATGCACAAATGTTATTCTAAGGACCGCTCCAGCTAGATGCTCCACCTTTGCCTCTACCATGACCGATTGGTGCTTGTGAACCTTGCCCAGAGGGGCGTACCGATGATGACGAACCAGCTACAGATCCCTGTTGGCTGAACTATGCTTGCACCACCTCTCATCGGATAATATCTCATTACGTGGCCTGGATAACTACAAGTATAACAAACACCCAACCCCATACGGCACTGCCTGGTATGTTGCTTACCACAGTGAGCACATCGTGGCAAGGGCAGCCTCATCTAACTTGACTCACCCCTATACTGAGAATCTGAGGCCCTGGAACTCTGACTAGGACCTGAATATGTGGAACGATCAAATCTCCTACCGACAAACTGAGGGTGTGCACTAGCCGATAGCTGGGCTAGATATCTCGGGTATTATTGTCTCTGACCACCTCAAAACTCACCAGAAGGACCGAAGATCTCGCTCTCTTACTCTGGCCCCTATCATGCTCACGATCGGCCCTATGCTTCTGCTTATGCTCCTCTACACGCTGAGCGTATGCCTAAATACGAGAAATATCCATGCCTGGCTGAAGTTAGACCGACATACAGTTGTCAAGCAGGTGCGGCTCCAACCCCATTACGAACCGGTGAACCCGATCCTCCATCTTAGCTACAATAGTGGGAGCATGCCTAGCCAAACAATCAAACTGAAGGTTGTACTCCTGAACACTCATATTACCCTGCTGAAGGGTCAAGAACCTATCAGCTCTGGCCCGTCTAAGCTCCGGTGGCAGATAATGACGAAGAAAAGCTTCTCTAAACTCATGCCATACTGCTAGAGGGGCATCCTCACCTCTGGACAACTCCCAAGACTCATACCAATTAACTGCAACATCCTGAAGTCTATATGAAGCTAGCTTAACTAACGCAGTCGCAGTGGCCTTCATTACCCTCAAAGTCATCTACATACTATCGATAAATACCTGAGGGTCCTAGTTTGGTGCTCCAGTGAATACCGAAGGGTCCAAATTAAGGAAATCACGAACCCTCGCACTGATGGCCCTATCTGTATGACCAATACCTACTTCCTGACGCTGAGATTGTGCGGCTACTAATCGAGTCAATAGCTAAATAGAATCTCTCATCTCTTGACCCGGTGCAACTGGCTGAGAAGTTGGATGTACAGGGGTAGGCGCTGAAGCTGGTGCCCCTCGGAGCTCTTCTAGAGAGGGCGGGGTATGTGAAGAATGAGATGGAATCTCACTATGAGACTCTCCTCGAGTCCTGGTAACTCGTGGCGCTGGACTAGTAGTTTCATCAGCCACGGACTTGCCCTTCTGGGCAGCTGTAGCCTTCTTAGGCATCGCTGAAAACATAACATATCATTAAGGAAATGAATCCTTATATCGCACGATCTAAGATAAGAAAGGAGGATAACATCCTATATGTCCTATAGCCTCCTGTTTATAAATGTGGTGCACAAAACACACTCATAAACAAGACTCTACTAGACACGGTCTGTAGACAACACTAGGACAAAACTACTATGATACCACTTTTGTCACGACCCAAACCAATGGGCCATGACGAGTGCCCGAGTGCTACCTGTCGAATACCACTAAGCATGCGTCTAAGATATAAACTTGAATTAAGGGTAGGTCATGAATAACATCTTTCAATAAACTGCTAAATCACGTGAATAACATACTTGAGGAAAACATGTCCAAAAGACATATATACATATACATGCGGAAGACGGTAGGGCGAGCCGACAAGGCTGCTATAGACAACTATATATCCAAAACTGGAAGCCGACAAGGCCACATACTATGCAACTATACATGACTGTCTACAGACCTCTAATAGAGTGTACAACTGTATGAAGGACAGGACTCGGCCCCGTTGACCCATATCTACATACAAAAATAGTGTACCAAAACAAATAACACCTAAGGATCAAGTGGAGCACACCAACTCTCGCTGATCAAGGATCACTAAAACGGGGACCGTCAACCTGTCTACCTGCACCTGCGGGCAAGAAACGCAGGCCCCGAGAAATAGGGACGTCAGTACGAATAATTTACCGAGTATGTAAGGCATGAAAATCAGTACATAAAAGACATAAAAGAAACATGGAGTAAAGGAATACCCATGTAAGTCTAACTAACTTTGTGAATCCTGAAATATTTATAAAGTCATGCATATGCGTATAAATGTCGTATCATGTGTAATTATATGTGTACATAACATCATCAAGCCTCTGAGGGCATCCAATCATATCATGTCAGCCTCTAGGGCGAAATCATCAATGTATACCAACTGATCGGGCAGTGGTGCGTATATAACGCCATAACCTTTTCCCATATCCCATAAACATATAATATACGTGTATACAATGCCATCTGGTCATGGGTCAATGTACATGTATAAATGAATGCAATGCATAATGAAGTAAGTCAATAAGATCTCTCGGATAAACTTTATCAATTTATGTATTTTTCTAAGACCCATGAACCGATAATATAATAATAGAACACATGGGGAATCAAGAACATAGGCACTTCTAGTACTTCTATGAATAGAGCCATTTATGAAAGTTGTGCGTTTACTTATTTCGTTTGTATCATATGGATCATGCCAAAAGGAAAGAAGGCATAGGCTTAACATACCTGAGCCGATTCTCTTAACAATCCCTCTAACCCACGTCTTTTGGAAAAAACACATAACGGCGGATCGAAGTAGGGAAAGAATCCGTATGATATTCTTGAGAAAGATTATACAGTGCTCTCTTAGAATTGCATCTCACGTTGTTGTAGCGTTCTAAGGGTCCATATGGACTATTTTGAGGCTCCATCTGTTACTTAGCAACCATAACATCACATTTTAATGATATAGGAAGATATCTTATCCTTGTGGGTTGTGGGGCCTACTTGATAAGGATTAATTTTGCCCAAAATCCCCTAAATATGCCACCTAGTTACATAAACTAAGAGTCACCATTTGGCTTGATTAACAACCCCATTTGCTGCCACATTGGGAGGTCCATTAGGCTTATCCACAATTTCCTAATAAGCTTGTTAATTTCCCACTAAACCAATAATTAACCAATTATCCACATAATTAATAATTATCTCAAATTACTTAAAAAACTAATTACTTTTAACACACTTTATATATCTTACTATCATGGTCATGTGGTACCTTGTATGACACTAGTCCATAAATACAGGGTATTATAGCTTGGACCGTATTTTATTCCAAATTAACAAACTTCAAAGAATACTCATTCTTTGATTTGTTTACTAATCTTCATGGGACTCACTTATCACCTGTTATAAATAGCATAAGTGCTTATAACCTCAAAAATAATCTCATTCCCAAGCCAGTGTCGATTAACTTATGACAAAACTTTAACGTACGAAAACGCAAAATGTAACAAAATTACAACAAAGAAGAATTTTATTATAAGGCTAATAACGGAAGTAAAAGCAATAAATTAGAAAAACAATAGCGAACATATAGTAAAAACATCAAATAATCAAATACAGTTGAAACACAAGTGAAATGAATTAAGGAAAAAACCATAACCGTTCAAAATAACAAGTCGTTCCCACATAGAATGTACAACAAGAATCACCCCGAGATACACACCTCATATTCACATTTCACAAGTAACAATTACAATCTTCCTTATATCGCCGTGTGACCCTTGCATTTATTTTAAAAATATTTTTCCCAAAATAGCTTCATGTGCATTAGCCCCCTTATCTCGTTGCATGTGCTTCAAATGAACTAATTTTCCTTACTAGCAACACGCGCATAAATCCCCCTTATCTCGCATCATGCGCTTTAATATCACCACCCCTACACCTCTGCATGCGCTTCTCATAATAATACAATAATCAACTCGTACCACACGTGCCCATATACCACAATATTGCCAAAACAACAATATCAATAACATAACAGCGCATAGCCCACGGCTCAACAACAATGTCTACAAGATGTAACGACCCGATCGGTCGTTTTACTTTCTAGATCCCTGTTACCCTAATTAAGACTCCATGTATGTGCTTTTACTATTTTATGACCTACGGGGATGGTTGGTTTAGGTTTGGAAAGGGTTCGGGTTGAAATAAGAACACTTAGTTCCTTAATAGTGGCTTATGATAGCCAAGTTTGACTTGGGTCAACATTTTGAGTAAACGACCTCAGAACCGGGATTTGATTGATCCAAAAGATTTGTATGATGATTTTTGACTTGGGCGTATGTTAGGATCGGGTTTCGGGTGATCCGGCAGTATTTCGGCGCTTAATGTTGAAAGTTGGTTCATTGAGGGTTTTCTAGTTCTTTAAATTTGGTTTAGAGCAGCCTTTGGTGTTATCGATGTCCATTTGGGATTTTGAGCCTTGGAATATGTCCTGTGGTGAATTATGACTTGTGTGCAAAATTTGAGGTCAATCGGAGTTGGTTTGATAGGTTTCGGTGTCGGTTTTAGAAGTTGGAAATTCATTGGTTTCAATAGTCTTGAATTAGGGTGCGATTCGTGTTTTGATGTTGTTTGATGTGATGTGAGGCTTCGACAAAGTTCAAAATGTGATTTAGGACGTGTTGGCATGTTTGGGCAAGGTACCAGGCCCTCAGGTACGATTCGGATGGTCGACGGAGCTTGGTTGCATATCTGCAAAGTGTTGAAGGTAGCTGGTATCTGGTGCGTTTGCACCTGCGGTGGAAGTGGCCGCAGGTGGGGTGCCTTGGTCGCAGAAGTGGAATGGAGGGGAGTCAACGAGGTCTGGAAAAGTGAGCAATTTTCTGCAGAAGAGAACTCGCTTCTGCGATGAAGGGGTCCGTAGATGCGAATCGAGGCAGCTTGGCCTTGGTCGCAGATGCGCGAGGCGATCCGTAGGTGCAGGCGGCAAACCACAGAAGCAGGTCCGTAGATGCAGGACTTGGCCTTAGGTGCGGCTGGTCGTGGGTCGAGTGCTTTCCACAAATTCAGACGACTGACCGCAGAAGCGAAAATCGCTAGGCAGTGGAGTGAATTTAATTCGGGACTTAGCCTATTTTCCACATACTTTCACTTGGTCTTGGGAGATTTTGAGAGAACTTTTGTGGGGGATTCTCATCAACAGCACAAAGTAAGTAAAGTCTACCCATTTTTAAGTTAAATACATAAATTATAAGTAGATTAAACATGGGAAATTAGTGAAACTTGTGGGATTTTGTGAAGAACCTAGGGTTTAAGTATATTTGATATTTGATCATGGATTTAGTTGTGGAAATTGAAATGAATTATATATTTGGCTTAGGGAGGTCATGGGTAACATTTATCTTCGAAAATTTCCGGAATCCGGGCACGTGGACTCAGGGGTGAATTTCAGGAACCTTCCAAATTGGGTTCGTTAATCACTGTAATAGTTAAATTATGAACTTTTGAGAAATTATTGATTAGTTTGTACTACCTTTGGCTTGTTTCGGATTGTCACCAACTTGAGGCTTTTAGAGTGATTTGTAAGCCAAAAAGTGGACTTGGGAATGAGGTAAGTCTTTTGCCTAACCTTGTAAGAGGGAATTAACCTCATAGGTGTTTAGAATATTATTTGCTACTAATTGTGGGTGCTACATACGCATGAAGTGACGAGGGTCCGTGCGTAGCTAAAATTCATGTTATGTCTGGGTAGACATAGGCCTTCATTATGTTATTACTTGCACTATTTGGACTCACATTGCTAGTTTAATTGCTCGTATTAATAAGTAAAACTTGGTTAAGGATTATGTTAAATCGAGCCTAATTACTTAGAGAGAATTGGCGGAATGTTTAATTATTGATGGAAATTATATCCTTTCATGAGCTTACCTCGAAATTGTAAATATGAAATTCGAAATCCGAAAGGTTTCTCTATTCCAGTGGATCGGGCCGAACGCCTCTGCAATATTATATACATATTATGGGATGCATCCATGGATCGGGCCGTACGACCTCGATAGTGTATTTACACGAATATTATGGATCGAGCCGTACGACCTCAGCATAACTCGTGCGTGTTGTCACTCGGAGTCCGATCACACTTTATATATCTTTCATGACTTGAGGATTTATAATTACATGTTGAGCCCTTACTTGTTGAGATTATTATGTGATATTTGGGGACTTTTAATTGTTATTTTGATAAACTGTCATTTAATTATTGCCTCTTATTCCATCATTGATATTTTTTTTAATGCCTATTAAATAATCTTATACATTATGTATATTGCCCACTAGTAAGTATAGAAGTCGACCCCTCATCACTACTTCATCGAGGTTAGACTAGATACTTACTTGGTGCATGTTGTTTATGTACTCACGCTATACTTCTGCACATGTTGTTTACCCGAAGGCTTAGTGGTGAGCTTCTTTCATGCTCCGTTCTGCAGCACTCGGAGCTTTCTCTTGTTATATTTTTATCATTTCTATCTATTTTGTTTGAGACAGTAGTTCTTAGAGAGTTTTGAATATTCCACTAGATGCTCGTGCACTTGTGACACCGAGTTTGGGAAATTCTCGTAAACATTCATGGGTTTGGACTATTTAATTCACTACCTTACTTCCCTATTTAGTTTATGCTTTACATTACCACACTCATTTACTATTGTTTTCGCATTAAATAAAATTCAAAAACTTTAAAAATATTAAAATGAGAAATTAAATGGATAGTTCAGTGTTGGCTTGCCTAACGGCGACGTTGGGCGCCATCACGGCCTAAAGTGGAAATTGGGTCATGATAGCTTGGTATTAGAGGTCTAGGTTCGCATAGGTTTCACAAGTCATGATCGATCCAAATAGAGTCTTGCAGAGACGTTCGTACTTATCTTCGATAGGCTATAGGGTGCTAGGAAACTTCTCTTTCTTCATCTCCTATCGTGCAGTTGATGTTGTGCTAAGTATCTTTATCTTATTCTCTCATAGATGGTGAGAATGTGCGCAGCAGATGTACCCGATGGTGGAGGAGCTGCTCCCCCTTTTGCTAGAGGCCGAGGCAGAGGCCGAGCGAGAGCTCCAGCTTCGGCTAGAGGGCGTCTTAGAGTTTCTCCTGTCATACCACCAGCGGATCCAGTGGAGGATCCTGTCATTAAGGAGCAGGGTGAGGTGCTCGCAGCTAAGCCGGCCATAACATATTTCACATCCGTACCGAGATTTCAGGAGGTCATGGGTCATATGCTTCGTGGTTCATGGATTCTATGATGCAGGCTGGTTAATTTCCAGTGGATCAGCCATATCTCAAGCGGGAGGGGAGCACAAACCCCTACTGCTCAGGCTCCTAGGCATGCTGCTACCGCATATCAGACCCCAGGTACATTACCTGTGGGCGGAGCCCAGCCAGTTGCAGCGGCTGTACCGGAGCCCAGATCAAATGCAGTAGTCGAGCCACATAAGATATTGGATAGATGGACCAGACTGCATCTTCTTGCCTTTGGCGGTGAGCGACCTGAGGACCCCCAGGATTTTATTGACCGTTGCAGGGACAGGCTACACAACATGAGAGTATTAGAGTCCAACAGGGTGGACTTCACCACATATCAGTTGGAGGGCAGGGCGCATATATGGTGACAGTCCTATCTTCTTATCAGGCCAGTGGGTTCGCCTCTCTTGACTTGGGATCAGTCACACGTCTCTTTCTGGAAAGATATATTTCCCCCTCTTAAAGAGAAGACCTACGGGATCAGTTCGAGCGGCTCCAGCAGGGTCCGATGTCTGTAACTGATTATGAGGCTAGATTCTCTAAGTTGTCCTGTCATGCACTCATGATACTCCCCACCGATGCAGAGAGAGTGCGGAGATTTATTGCGGGCTTGCATTAAGGTATTCAGGTTACTATAGCCCGAGAGGTGGAGATGGGGACTCCTTATGGGAAGGTTGTGGAGATAGCTCGGTTGATTGAGGGTATCTGCACCCAGGGCCGATTGCATACGATAGGGGAGAAGAGGCCTCGTCATTGTGGAGGATTCAGCGGCGCCCCGTCTGGGGGCAGAGGTCAGTTTGTGAGGACTCAGTCCAGCAGACGCACTTACTCAGCACCACCGCCTTCTCGGGGTGCACCAGTGCGGCCGTATTTCAGTGTCATTCCATAGAGCTCATACCATCTACCGACTATTCAGGGCCCTTCCAGCGGGTATTCAGGTCCCTAGGGTCACACTCAGGGTCAGTCATCTTCCGCACTGAGGGGTTGCTACGAGTGTGGGGAGCTTGGTCACATGAGGAGATCTTGCCCTAGGTTTTTCGGGACAAGGCGGTGCAGCAGAGTCATCAGCCCATAATTACCACACCAGCTGCCGCACAGGACGTCCGGCCTGCCAGAGGAGGAGGGCAAATGGGTAGTGGTCGCCCTAGAGGTGGAGGCCAGGCAGGTGGCACTCCAGCTAGGTTCTATGCTTTCCCAGCTAGACCAGTTGTAGTAGCTCAAATGTCGTGATCACAAGTATTGTTTCTATCTGCGTTAGGGATACATCAATATTATCAGATCCAGGGTCTACATATTCATATGTTTCTTCTCTATTTTCTATTATCTGGATGTCCCTCGTGAGTCCTTGGGGTGCTCCTGTTTATGTGTCCATGCCCGTGGCCGATTCTGTTATTGTGGATCGGGTCTACCAATCCTATATTGTGACCTTCTGTGGTTATGAGACCAGAGTGGATCTTCTGTTGCTCGACATGACCGACTTTGAGGTCATCCTGGGCATGGACTGGTTGTCTCCATATCATGCCATTCTTGATTGCCATGCCAAGATTGTTACCTTGGCGATGCCAAAGTTTCCTAGATTGGAGTGGAGGGGTTCATATATCAATGCATCTAGTCGGGTTATCTCTTTTCTGAAGGCCCGACACATGGTCGAGAAGGGTTGTTTGGATTATCTAGCTTATGTTCGGGATACTGCTGCAGAGACTCCCACGATTGATTCAGTGCCCATGGTGTGGAAGTTCTCCGATGTGTTTCCTTCTGATCTACCAGGCATGCCACCAGATCGTGATATCGATTTCTGTATTGATTTGGCACTAGGTACTCAGCTTATCTCTATTCCACCATACTGCATGGCTCTGAAAGAGTTGAAGGAGTTGAAGGAACATCTTGAGGAGTTTCTAGCAAAGAGGTTCGTCAGGTCGAGTGTGTCGCCTTGGGGCGCACCGGTGTTATTTGTGAAAAGGAAGGATGGGACTATGTGAATGTGCATTGATTACCGCCAGTTGAACAAAGTTAACATTAAGAACAAGTACATGTTGTCGCGTATTGATGATTTGTTTGACCAGTTGCAGGGTGCTAAAGTGTAAGGCCCCGTAACATTTTACCTAAAACCCGGAGTTTCGTGGTGCCGAAATAGACTTATGCATTGGGGAGTTGAAGAAAATTTTTGGAAGTGCAGGGATTTCTGTGATCCATTTTACGGTCGCAAAACTGATCTGCGGACCGCAGATCTGCCGCAGACTGAAGCAGAATTTTGGGCAAACTTTTTGGACCATTATGCGGTCCATTATGCGGCCGCATATTCATTTCGCGGGCCGCACAACCCATCACAGACCTAGCACAAAACTTTCTGGAGGAACGTTTTGTGGCGCATTATGCGACCGCAAACCGGTCGCAAAGTGAGGCAGGAGTGCCCAATTCCGGAGGACAATTATGCGGTCCATTCTGTGGACCGCAGAAGCATTATGCGGTCGCATATGCGATCGTAGATCTGCATCGCGGCTTCATTTTTTCTAATTTTTAAACCCAACCCCATTCTTATAAAACAGTCTTAGAGATCATTTTAGAAGGCTCAAACTTATATTTTAGAGAGAGGAAGGTGGTCTAGAGTGAGAAAAGGAATTTCTAAGTCACTTGTTCATCATTCTTCGCTCAGGCCTTGAAGAATTCTCTAGGGTAACTCACAAGTCTTCAACCAAAAGGTAAGGTTCTAGCCCTAGCCTTCAATTTTGAGTTTTGACTGAAAATAGGTAATAAGCCAAGCAATTCTTGGTTGTGATATTTGTTCATCATGCATGCATGTACTATCTAGGGTTGTAGGGAGATTGTTGAGCTCAATTAGGTAGATTTTGGGTAGTGAAATAGAGGAACCCACCATATGAGGACCTTGAGATCATAATGGACACCTAGTATTTGATAAAATACTCAAATGAGCTAGAATCATGAACTCCTTCCTAATTCGTGTTCAATGTTGCTGTGTCTCTAAGTAAATCAAAGTTGCTAGAATTCCGAAATTGTGTAGTGAATTAAAGAAAGCTCAAAGCGAGGTATGTTGGCTAAACTCCTCTTTTAGAATTGAACCCTATAATGGCCTTGTAAGTCCCGTGATGCTCATTATAAATTGATTATTCCAAATAAGCCTTGTGTCAAAAATAAATATGTGTTCAATATGTATTCCAAAGATTCTTGTTATGTTGAGTTACTATTTGAGAATGTGGTTTAAGTATGGGCTGCGTGTTATTATATATTATGTTATGATTTAAAAACATGATTCTAATGAAAACTATCATGTCAAATTGTGCAAGAAATCACATGTGCCTAAGACCCTAAATTGCTCAAATATATGTTTAAAGTTTTAATTTGAAAGTCCATGTTGTTGATTATCCATGACGATATTTGAAAGTGAAATAAGAGAACATGAAATATGATGTGCGGCCAACGTGCCAATAATGATATTGCGTCATGGCCATTGGTGCCAATGAAATGAATGTTATGCAAAAGATTGCGAAATAAGTGGCAAATCCTTTTAATAGTAAATTCTTTTGGAGTATCGATTAGCCACCGAGGAAGGGTAGGTCAAAATAACCTAACCCCAAAACTACACGTGTCGGTGTAGGAGTGATTGAGGGGTAAATCCCTATGTTAATGTGATGAGATTGTTTCCCCCCTTATATGGGATAAGATTGATATGTTGAGTTGTTTCCCCTTATATGGGATGAGACTATTGCTAGCGAGATGTGATGTGATGTCGACCCACACGGGATTGTGGCGAGATGACTTAGTCGATCGGGATGAGATCGGATGCCATGCCGCGCACATGGTTGTATTGTGAGTGAATGTCTCTGGGTGACATAGCTTAGACGGTCGGGATGAGATCAGACTCCGTGCTAAAACACGGTGGTGTACCGGTGCTAACGATCTCCCAACTTAAAACGATTGGAACTTACTTGAAATTTTCCTTTCCCCTAACTTGGCATCTTTATACTATTTCATTCTCTTATTGATTTTATGTTTCCCTCTTCGTTTGTTGTTACTCATTTTATTGATAGGGTGTTTAGTTTTACATACTAGTACTATTCCATATGTACTAACGTCCCTTTTGCCGGAGGCACTGCATCTTTAATGGATGCAGGTGGTTCCTTAGCAGGTGGTATTGATCAGTGATAGCAGCACACCCTCTCCTCGGCTAACTTGGTGAGCCCTACTTCATTTCGGGGTCCTGTATCTCTTGTCCTTTGTACATAGTGTTTGAGGTATAGCCCGGGCCTTGTTGCCGGCACTGTCGTAGCACTCTTTTGTTCATGTTAAAGGCTCTGTAGACATAGTATGGGTTGTATATATTTTTGGGAAGATTAAACTAAAAATGCTATAATTGTATCATCCGTTCCACTTTAACTATGATTGTACACTGTACTGTTTTGGAGACTTGTTAATGATGTAACTAATGGAAATGAACTGGTGTTATTCACATGACCTCTTACTGTCTAATAAATGAAATGTATTCTTCTGTTTATTCATGGGTGAATTGGGTAGACAGCACTGTGCAGGCTCGCTCGACTGGGGTAACTCTGTTGAGCCCGGTCGTGCTCCCTGAGGTTGGGGCATGACATAGAGCATTTTCTAAGATCGACTTGAGATCTGGGTATCATCTGCTGAAGATCCGTGCTTCGGATGTTCCGAAGACGGCTTTTCGGACTAGATATGGCCACTATGAGTTTCTAGTGATGTCATTCGACTTGACCAGTGCCCCAGTGGCGTTTATGGATTTGATGAATTAGGTGTTCAGGCCATATATTGACTTTCTTGTCATTGTCTTCATTGATGACATATTGATCTACTCGCGTAGCATGGAGGAGCACGAGCAGTATTTGAGAGTTTTGCTTCAGACCTTGCGGGAACAGAAGTTATATGCTAAGTTCTCCAAGTGCGAGTTCTGGTTAAATTCTGTGGCATTCTTGGGGCATGTTGTATCAGGAGAGGGTATTAAGGTATATCCCAGGAAGATCGAGGCAGTCCAAAGTTGGCCTCGTCCCACCACAGCGACCGAGATCAGGAGCTTCTTGGGGTTAGCAAGTTATTATCGTCGGTTCGTGGAGGTACCCCGTTCTGACTGTCTGATGATTGGGAGGCGAGCTTTCAGAAGCTCAAGACCGCATTGACTACATCACCGGTGATAGCCTTCCGGTTCAAGGATGTATACTGTGTATTGCGATGCTTCATGTGTTGGCCTGGGTTGTGTATTGATGCAAGAGGGGCGAGTTATTACATATGATTCATGTCAGCTGAAGCCCCACGAGAAGAATTACCACGTACATGATTTGGAGTTGACCGCAATAGTTCATGCTCTCAAGATCTGGAGGCATTATCTTTTTGTTTAATCAGAGGGATCTTAACTTGAAGCAGCGCAGGTGGCTTGAGTTACTGAAGGATTATGATATTGCCATCCTTTACCATCCGGGCAAGGCGAATGTGGTTGCGGATGCCTTGAGCAGAAAGGCCGAGAGTATGGGTAGTTTGGCATTCATTTCAGCAGAGGAGAGGCCATTGGCTTTAGACATTCAGTCCTTAGCTAATAGACTTGTGAGGCTGGATATTTCAGAGCCTAGTCGAGTTTTTGCATGTGTTGAGGCTCAGTCTTCATTATTTGAGCTGATCAAGGCTCGTCAGTACGATGATACGCACCTTTTGGTTCTTAGAGACACAGTATTACGAGGTGGTGCCAAGGAGGTTACAATTAGTGAGGAGGGTGTTCTACGACTCCAGGGTCACTTATGTGTTCCTAATGTTGATGTCTTGAGGGAGAAGAGTCTAGAGGAGGCACATAGTTCTCGGTATTCTATTCATCTTGATGCTACGAAGATGTATCGCGACCTAAGGTAACATTATTGGTGGCGGCAGATGAATAAGGACATAGTTGACTATGTAGCTAGGTGTCTAAATTGCTATCAAGTTAAGTTTGAGCACTAGAGGCCAGGTGGCCTACTCCAGCAGATGGTTATACTAGAGTGGAAATGGGAGCAGATCACTACCAATTTTGTAGTTGGGTTGCCGCGGACGATGAGGAAGTTTGATGCCGTTTGGGTCATTGTCGATAGGCTGACCAAGTCGGCAAACTTTATTTTGGTTGTAACTACGTACTCTTCAGAGAGATTAGCCCACATTTACATTCAGGAGATCGTCTGATTGCATGGTGTGCCTGTTTCCATCATTTCAGATAGAGGCCCTCAGTTCACTTTGCATTTTTGGAGAGCAATACAGAGTGAGTTGGGAACTCGAGTAGAGCTCAGCACAGCCTTTCATCCACAGACCGATGGGCAGTCGGAGCGGACAGTTCAGATCCTGGAGGATATGCTCAGAGCATGTGTGATTGATTTCGAGGAGAAGTGGGATCCATTCTTGCCTTTTGCCGAGTTTGCTTATAACAACAGTTATTAGTCTAACATAGAGATGTCTCTATTTGAGACTTTATATGGTCGGCAATGTCGTTCGCCCATTGGATGATTTGAGGTTAGGCTAGGTTATATGGAACTTATTTAGTGAAAGATGCCTTGGAGAAGGTAAAGTTGATTGAGGAGCAGTTTCACACAGCACAATCCAGACAGGAGAGTTACGTGGATCAGAAGGCGCGTGATTTATCATTTATGGTAGGTGAGAAGGTTCTCTTGAATGTCTCGACGATGAAGGGTATCATGAGGTTCAGGAAGAAGGGCAAGTTGACCCCAAGGTTTATTGGCCCATTTGAGGTGTTGAGGCGGGTTGGGGAGGTTGCGTACGAGCTTGATTTGCCTCCCAGTCTATCGGGAGTTCATCCGGTCTTCCGTGTATCTATGCTCCAGAAGTACCATGCCGACAAGTCGCATATGTTAGATTACATCATGGTTCAGCTAGATGAGAGCTTGGGTTATGAGGAGGAGCCAGTTGCTATTGTTGACATGCAGGTTTGCCAGTTGAGGTCCAAGAAGATTACTATGGTAAAGGTCCAATGGAGGGGTAAACCAGTCGAGGAAGCGATGTGGGAGACCGGGGAGGACATGCGGAGCAGATATCTGCATTTTTTCAGCACTCCATGTATGATTCTAGACCCATTCGAGGACGGACATGTGTTTAAGAGGTGGAGAATGTAATGATCTGACCAGTCATTTTACTTTCTAGATCCATGTTCCCCTAATTAAGACTCCTCGTATGTGATTTTACTGTTTTATGACTTATGGGGATGGCTGGTTTAGGTTTGGAAAGGGTTCGGGTTGAAATCGGAATACTTAGTTCCTTAATAGTGGCTTATGATGGCCAAGTTTGACATAGGTCAACGTTTTGAGTAAACGACCTCGGAACCGGAATTTAATTGTTCCAATAGATCCGTATTATTTTTTCGACTTGGGCACGTGTTCGAATTGGGTTTCGGGTGATCCGGGAGCATTTCAGCGCTTAATGTTGAAAGTTGGTTCATTGAGGGTTTTCTAGTTCTTTAAATTTGATTTAAAGTAGCCTTTGGTATTATCAAGATCCGTTTGGGATTCCGAGCCTGAGAATAGGTCCGAATGGTGCAAATTTTAGATCAATCGGAGTTGGTTTGATAGGTTTCGGCGTCGGTTTTAGAAGTTGGAAATTCATTTGTTTCAATAGTCTTGAATTGATGTGCGATTCACGTTTCGATATTGTTTAATATGATATGAGGCTTCGACAAAGTTTGGAATGTGATTTGGGATGTGTTGGCATGTTTAGTCGAGGTCCTAGGGCCCTTAGGTAGGATTCAAATGGTTGACGGAGTTATGTTTCACTTTTGCAAAGTGCTGAAGGTTGCTGGTATCTGGTCCGTTCGCATCTATGGTGGGAGTGGCCACAGGTGCGGTGCCTTGGTCGCAGAAGCAAAATGGAGGGGAGTCAGCAAGGTCCGCAGAAGCTGGTGACTTTCCACAGAAGCGAACTCGCTTCTGTGATGAAGGGGTCCATAGATGCGGATCAAGGCAACTTGGCCTTGGTCGCAGATGTGCGAGGCGATCCACAGCCGTGGATGCGCAGGTGCGGGCGGCGAACCGCAGAAGCGGGCCCGCAGATGCGGGACTTATCCGCAGGTGTGGCTGGTCGTGGGTCGAGTTGTTTTCGCAAAAGCAGACGACAGACCACAGAAGTGGAGATTTAAACCGGAGGTGCGAAAATCGCTGGGCAGTGGAGGGCATTTAATTCGGGACTTAACCTATTTTCCACACACTTTCACTTAGTCTTGGGCGATTGTGAGAGCACTTTTGTGGGAGATTCTCATCAACATCACAAAGTAAGTAAATTTTACCCATTTTTAAGTTAAATACGCAAATTATAGGTAGATTAAACATGGGAAATTAGTGAAACTTGTGAGATTTTGTGAAGAACCTAGGGTTTAAGTAAAATTGATATTTGATCATGGATTTGGTTATGTAAATTGGAATGAAATATATTTTTGAGTTTGGGAGGTCATGGATAACATTTATCTTCAAATATATTCGGAATCTGGACACGTGGGCCCGGGGATGAATTTTAGGAACCTTCCAAATTGGGTTGGGTAATCACTCTAATAGTTAAATTATGAACTTTGGAGCAATTATTGATTGGTTTTTACTACCTTTGACTAGTTTTGGATTGTTTGGCACCAACTTGAGGCTTTTTAGAGTGATTTGTGGACCAGAAAGTGGACTTGGAAATGAGGTAAGTCTCTTGCCTAACCTTGCAAGAGAGAATTAACCCCATAGGTATTTAAATTGTTATTTGCTACTAATTGTGGCTACTACATACGCACAAAGTGACGAGAGTCCGCGCGTAGCTAAAATTCATGTTATGCACGGGTAGACATAAGCCTTTATTATGATATTACTTGCGCTATTTGGACTCACATTGCTAGTTTAATTGCTCGTATTAATAAGTAAAACTTGGTTAAAAATTATATTAAATCGAGCTTCATTGCTTAGAGAGAATTGGCGGAATGTTTAATTATTGATGGAAATTATATCCTTTCATGGGCTTACCTCGGAGTTGTAAATATGAAATTAGAAATCCGAAAGGTTTTCCTATTTATGTGAATCGGGTCGAACGCCACGGCAATATTTATATACTTATTATGGGATGCATCCATAGATCAGGCCGTACGACCTCGGTAGTGTATGTACATTATTATGGATCGGGTCGTACGACCTTGACATAACTCGTGCGTGTTATCACTCGGAGTTCGATTATACTTGATATGTCTTTCATGACTTGAGGATTTATAATTACATGTTGAGCTCTTACTTGTTGAGATTATTATGTGATATTTGGGACTTTTAATTGTTATTTTGATAAACGGTCATTTAATTATTGCCTCTTATTCCATCATTGATATTGTTTTTCATGCCTATTAAATAATCTTGTACATTATATATATTGCCCAAAAGTAAGTGTCGAAGTTGACCCCTCGTCACTACTTCTTCGAGGTTACAGTAGATACTTACTGGCTACATGTTGTTTATGTACTCACGCTACACTTCTGCACATATTGTGCAGGTTCTGAGGCAGGTGCATCTGGAGTTCGTCCGGGCGCGTATCCGCATTACCCGGAGGCGTAGTGGTGAGCTACTTTTCCGTGCTCCATTCTGCAGCACCCAAAGCCTTCTCTTGTCATATTTTTATCATTTCTATCTATTTTGTTTCAGACAGTAGTTCTTAGGGAGTTTCGTATATTCTACTAGATGCTCGTGCACTTGTGACACCGGATTTTAGAAATTCTAGTAGACATTCATGGGTTTGGACTATTTAATTCACTACCTTACTTCCCTATTTAGTTTATGCTTTATATTACCACGCTCATTTACTATCTGGTTCCGTATTAAATAAAAATTAAAGACTTTAAAAATATTAAAATAAGAAATACACCATCACGGCCTATAGTGAAAATTGGGTCGTGACACAAGATTCTCAACAACAACACAATGAAATGGGAGGTTAAACCCAACAATGAAAGATACTTCCACATGATAACAACTTTAATTAAATGCATAAAATAAACTCAACAATAAAAGAGATAGCATGTGATGACAACTACGACTAATTACATAAGAATAACTCTACAATGAAACATGTAATAACAACTACAAGTAAATGCATGAGTAAACTCAACAATGAAAGAGGCAACATGTAATATCAACTACGAGTAAATGCATAAGAGTGAACTTCAACAATGAAAGAGATAACATGCAATAATAACTACAATCGAATGCTTGTAAGTAACCTAAGATTCTAAACGGGTCAATTTCCACATAGAAGCCCGTGTACACACTTCTCATCTCATGTACACGTCTTTCACATAGTTCAAAAAGTGTAATTAAGCTCAATCCTACAGGGTAGTTCTCCCACACAAAGTAGGCAAGATACTTACCACAACTAGGCTAAATCAACACTCAAAATGGCTTTTTCTTTAAAATTTGCCTCCGCAATACTCAAATATAACCAAAAATGACTTAATATCATCAAATAATGCAAGAGAAACCAAGTTCCATGAATTAAGCTAAGATCTTTACACAATTTCCAAAAGTCAACCCTGAGCTTGCCCGGCTAAAACACGAGTCCAAGGGTAGATTTTGACTATGCATAACCCTACGAGTCCATATAAGTGTTTTGTTTTCAAATAGTCCATTTCGACTCTCAGATCTCAATTTTTTTATTTTTTTCAAAACATAAACAAAATATCCCAAATATTCTCTTCAAATTCCATGGATTAGAGGTTAAATCTCATATATAATCATGTAATATAATTGAGAATTGATCAAAATTACTTACCCTATAGTTGTATGTGAAAATCCCTTATCAAAATCGCCTACTACCGAGTTTAGGGTTCAAAATATGATAAAATAAAGTTAAGTCCCGTTTTTCAGCCCTTTTGCTCATGTGAAGAAGTCGCAAATGCGACCCCAGGTTAACAATTGCAAACCCTCAATAATGCGGATAACACCTCGCAAATGCGGCACCTGACAACCAAAGGAAATGTCACAAATGCGACACTGACTTCGCAAATGCGAAGTTTATCCCTTCCGCAAATGCGACCAAATGGTCTCAATTGCAACCTGCCCAGCCCAAGCCTAATCTTTGCAATTGATAGTAAGGCATCGTATTTTCTATACCCGAGCCCTCCCTGCCTACTTCGCAATTGGGATAACCGAAGCAGCAGGACACCAGCACCTTGGAATGAGTTCAAACCAATTTGAAACTCACCCGAGCACTCGGGGCTCAACACCAAACATCCACACAAGTGTAAAAATATTATAAGAACTCGTTCGCGTGATTAAAATACCTAAATAATATCCAGAACCATGAATCGGACATCAAAACACATGAAATTTCTCAATGAACTCAAGAACCACTAGAATCACAACCAAGCGTCTGATTTTTATCAAACCAACTCGGAATGACACCAAGTTTTGCAAAAAAGTTCCAAATAGTAAAACGGCCCCTCCAAATCTCAAAACCAAAATTCGAACTCGATAGCCATATAGTCGACCAATGGTCAAACCTAAAGAATTTCTAAACCTTCAAATTGCCAACTTTAGGCAAAACAAGCTAAATCAACCTAGGGACCTCTGAAATTAATTCCAGACATACACCGAGGTACAAAATCACAATACAAATCTATTGGAACCCTCAATGGATCCAAATCATTCCAAAATCTCCCCGAAACTAAACCAACCATTCTCTCAAGTCATAAAATCACAAATACACATACGTAAAGCTTCAAAAGGGGAAACGGAGCTCAAATATATAAAATGACCGGTCGGGTCATTACAATAAAGTACCACGTATAAGGCAAACGTACATATCAGAAACGGATGTCATAAAAGATAAATTATTTGTGAAGAGTGATCTCTATAATTTTAGAAATTATAGATTGATAAGATTAATCTATTTTGTTTGTCGGAAACTTTGGAACGAAAAGAGAATGTGTAAATATCGTTCATCACCAAATAGCTCAAAAAACAAACAAAGAAATTTGAGCTTCTAATTGGTGTAACAAAAGAATTTTGTAAGCCACGAATAAAAGACTCACAAAAGAATGAGAAAAATCAGCCTCATACTTCCAACATATTTCAGCATTCACCTTATAGTATCCACATAAATAATCTTTCAAATTTGTAGCAGAATAGCGCATACCCTCATTTGCAAAAGGGTCAGCGGATACAGCCATCAAGTGCAGATGTTCGCCATTGGATTGCTAGTATATAAACTCATCTCTACCATACAAACATTCGGGTGGTATTTAACCTAAAATTTGAAAGGATAAAATAATTAAATTTATAAAAAGTAGGCCGCAAGCAATTAATTCAATCCAAAGAATATTAACTTTGCTAATATAATGTAGTTGAGAAAAGGAAATGAATTCAATAATAGAAAATATAATGAAAAGTGTTTACCCTAAAATCGGATAATAATTAAATTTATACGCGGTTTTAAGGATATGTGGATTGATTCAACATAAATAATCAGAAATACCAGACAAACGAGTTAAAGAAAAAATGAATGATCAAATCAGTCGTAATGTTACAGCCTAGCCTAAACCTAGTTTAAACAATGGCTTTACCCTCGATCGGATCCTTGATTCGAACCCAATTATGAATGAAGAACAAACAGTTAAGTAAGAACTTGCGCAGTAGCTAGAAAGCATAAAATGTATTTTTATTTCCTTGATTTGCATGTTACAATACGTCTTATCAAAGAAAAGCTTCCCTCTTATATTGTAAGAGAGTTTCATCCCTAGTACAAATCTAAAAAAGGTAAAAATCTTCCTTTCTCATTAATTATTAATCTGTAGCCATCATCGAGCGAGATCTGCATTGTGATATCTGGTTGGTTGTCATTATTACGGCCCTCTATCCGTTGTGTATAATCGTTCATTGTGTTTTTCGAGATCTTAGAACTCGTCCCGAGTCCGGGGTACGTCATTTTATCAAGCCTGATGGAGAGCACTTCATTCACTTTATACGGGACTCGATACAAAGAGTTTCTAGCTTCGATTTCGATCTTATACATTCATGCCCTCACTCCATTTTATTCACCGGGAAATTGGGGTTTGCGTTATCCCTGATTTTACCCGTATACAGATAGTCCTCTCATTTTCCGGAGAGTAGGTTTGCCGAAATGATGGGAAACGATAGATGAACCCTGATTCCTTCCTTCGTACATTGCAACCGAGGTGACAGATAAGCCGAAATGTCCCGTCAGTCGCGTCGTTCTGACTTTGGACACGTTTTAGTCATTGGTTGGATGCGTTCAAATATGAAACATCGCGCATTGACTGTTTTTCCCCTATAAAAGCTTCAACTTTTTGAACTTCTTTCACTTTCCAATCCTAGCTTTTACCTTTGAATTTTCTAACGGCTTTTAACTTTTTCAAATCTCCATATCCTACTTCTTGGACCTTCATACATTCATTTCTGACCTTCAAACCTTCATATTTTTCCTTAGATTTCCAACCCAAATCTTCATATCTTCATCTCTGACCTTCAAACCTTTATACTCTTTCTTCAAATATTTATATTTTCCCATATCGCAATGGCTAAAACTTCCAAGTCTGTAACGCAACAAGCGGCTCCCTCGTCTTCCCATCCGACCACAGGCGTCGAAGTGGCTCATGAGCCTCCCATGAAGAGCTTCATACTCAAGGTTTGCTCTATCGGGATGATTTCAAGGTGGAGAAGGCCTCTAGTCAACAAGACTGAGGCGAGGGAGCATGAAGATACATACGCTCTGTCACTGAATATACCCTTCCCATAGTCCGAGAGAACTATAAATGGGAAGGTAAAGACGTGGCCGGACCCAAGCTTGATGATGATATCACTACCCACGTGGAGGGATATTTAAGTGTCTATACGTACCCCTTCACATTGGGCCCGGTAGATCCCGTAATCCTAAACTTTTGCAAGAGATACGAGATGTGTCTCGGGCAAATGCACCCATTATTTTGGAGGATTCTGATCCTCCTACGTCATTTTGTAAACAATACTTACAACCCACGGTTCACCTTCGACCATCTACTCCGCCTATATAGCCCCCTAATTTTCCGAGGGGGGCTGATCAAGCTTGTCCATCTAGCAAGTAAGGCCCCTTTCTCGAGCATTGATGAGGATCGAGACTGAGGCTGGCAGGGGAGGTTTGTTCGGGTGAAAACTGAAGACCTGATCCCTCCTGAGTTTCTGCCGTTCCCCGAGAAGTGGAACGCATCTCGTAAGTGTCGTCTTCTTTAAGTATTAACTTCTTTTTATTCATTCTCTTATTGCCTGTATTTCCATTCGTGCAACTGTTGCCCAAAATCCTAATGCAATCCCCCGTTTCACGGAGTGCATCAAAGGGATATGTAAGTAGATGTCGTACTCCGAGGGCGCATGGTGCAAACTTTCAAAGGGCAAATGGGAGGCCCGTTCTCATGGTAAGGTTCTTCCCTGAATAGTTACCATTATGCCTCCAAATTTCATAATGCTAACATTTTCTCTTATCTTATAGGTCTGCCTAAGACCACCGAACTTAGGCCGATGGATAAGGATGAGGATACGTCCTTGCCCGCCGAGCCCTCCGTTTCGGGACATCTCGGGGCTGCCGCGAAGGAGGAGAAGAAGAGGAAGAGAAAGTCCTCGGGTTCCCCATATCTCGAGGCGAAGAGGAAGAAGAGAGCGGCCACCCAGGTCCGGAAGCCCAAGAAGAACACCAAGTCTAGGGTATCGGACCTTGACTTTCTCTACCGGCTCAGGGATGAGCCCGAAGAAGATGGCGTCTTCATCGCTCATGGGTCGACCCCTACTGGGGATCAGGTGACGACCGAGAAAGAGGACCTTGAGGTCGATCCCTTTCTAACTCATGAACCTGAGGGGGAGATGGAGGTTGCAGCCTCGCGGGAATCTGCTCCTGTACCGAAGGAGGCGACCGATGTCATTGACATCGTGGAGACACCATCCGACACTGAGTCTATGCTCAAAGAGGCCCAAGAAGGCAAAGAAAAGTCAAGTGAGGGAGAGAAGGGACCAGATGATCCCTTCAACTTGTTTTTCGACGGCATGGACATGGCCGCATTGGAGGATTTTACCGGGCTTAGTCACCTGGAGGTCTCGAAAAAGGATGTGCCCTCAAGAATTGACGGGCCGAGTTTGAGACCAATATTAGTGAAGAAATTTCCCACGCCGAGCGTGGATCCCAAGTGCAAGAGAACGGTTGTTCTCACAATCCCAGAGGATGCCCGGGTCATGTGTACTCCGTTGGGCATAGCCAGCTACCTTCGATGCCTGGTGATCAAGGAGAACTAAGAAAAGATGACCGAGGTGGGCACGTCAAGTCTCTTCAATGAGGTGTAGCAGGCGCTGAACCGGGTATGGCGTTAACCCTTTCATACCCCTTCATGAATCCCTTAGGTTTTTATGTTTCCTACTAACTTCATTATTTTACAGTCTTCGGTGCTTCACCATGAAAGACCTCCCGATTCTCCAAGCCGAGCTGGAGAAAGCTTGAGAAAGCTTGACAAGGTAAAGGTTTTGAAGATAAAATCGAGCAGCTAGTCATGGAGACTAGAAACACAACTTTGTAGCTCCAATAGAAGATAGACCTGATCGACCAGCTATGGGCTATGATGGATGAGGTCAAGGCCGCGGCCGACGTATGGATAGGAAGGATAGACCTGCTGGCTTTAGAGAAGGAAGCGGTAAAGGCAGAGCTGGCATCAGTCGAAAACCATCTTTGGGTTGAGAAGGACAAAGTTGATAAGTGGTCTCGGCTGAATGATGATCTCTGGGCACAACTGAGCTCGGCTATCATGTAACGGCACTGAGGTCCAAATTAGATATGACCTCTACTGATTCCTAGAAAATGGTGGCCCAGTACAAGGCTGATATGGAGGCAGTCGAGACTCGCTTAAGGACGAAGATTGAATACATAAAGCGGTTATCCCGAAGAGAGACCCTCGAAGAGATTCACGCTCGAGGTTTTGACCTATTGGCCGAGGTTGAAGAAGCTAGGAGGCTCGAGGTCAACGCAAAGGAACTCTACAAGCCTGAGTGTCCCGAAGGTTCTAGAGGTTCCGAGGGTTCTGAGGGCTCAGAGGGCTCCGACGGTTCTGGCGATGAGTCGGGCCCCGGTGAAGACCAGGCGTAGGTGCCTTAGTATTTTTCCAATTTTTCTTATGTATACTTTTTTTTTGTTTATTTCGAGGTCGTTCTATCGGGCACTTGTAAATATATTTTAGAATATATAAAGCTCTTCCCTTTTCTGGCAATAATGTGTCTTTATATTTCCAGCATCTTCTTGCAATTTCTATTTGTGTATTGTTTTTGCTGCTTTAGCATATAATCGGATGTAGTTCTGGGGCATTCATTCTTTGGAGGTTCGAACAAAGCTCGACATCGGTGAAACTTTATTTTCTTGTGGCTTCGAACCCTCAGTGAGACCGGAGGTTTTCAAGATGCTTAAGTATTTTTAGACGATATTTTTTCTTAGGATAATCTTTTAGTAGGTTTTGAATTTTCTTAAGGGCCTTACTTTCTGGTTTCAGACTTTGGACGTCTCTGAGCCGTATTTAGGGTAGTCGTAGCATTTTATATTTAGGCACCACCTAATAGGTTTGGTGCCTCCGGGATTCGGTAGCTCGGGTCGCCCGAACTTTCATCGGGTGACAGTCCCCGAGTAGGGTTATCTCGTAGACTCGATAATACCCGAGTAGGGGTAGCCCGTAGGCTTTTAGGATCCGGGATCGAAGAAACAAAACGCGTAGTGATAAAGTGTAAGGGAAGTGGAAATTTCTTTCATTTCTCGGTATGCAAGGTACATGATCAAAAGCGGATAAAAACTTGTACCATGGCTAAAGTGGACTATGTGGGCATGGTTCATACGGCCGTTTGGCCTTTACAATGAATCCCATCCACCAAGCCTTAGCTTTTAGCACATAAAGTTTTCTTTTTCCCTTACTAAAGACCTTAATCCGAGGGTAATGGCCCCAATATTCGAGGTCAAACTCCTGAGGTAATGTTGACCTGAAGTAAATGATCATCGACTCCGGTATGAAACCGGTTTTCGAATCAAAGTTAGCACATTTTACTGTTGCCTCGTTAAAAACCTTACTGAAAAATCCACTTCGAAACAAAACCGGTCCAAGGTAAAAAGAGTGTAACACGTGCTTTCAGACCTAATAGCCACATCCGTCCTTGTCCGATTACCTACATACGTTAGTTTGATTTATAACATGATTAAAAATTAATTGAGTTTGTACCTTAGCAGTAGTACCGCTTTAAGTGCGCCACATTCTAATTGATCGATAGTTGTGCGTCGTTTCCCGCTTCGAGTTTATACGAGCCTTTGCCGGTTATTCTGACAACTCGATACGGTCCTTCCCAGTTTGGTCCCAACTTCCCTTTGTTCAGGTTCCTGGTGTGTAATGTTACTTTCCTCAACACCAAGTCCCCGACTTGAAAGTGTTGGAGGATGGTTCTTCGGTTGTAATACCTTTCTATTGGTTATTTCTGGGTAGCCAAATGGACCAAGGCGGCCTTCTACCTTTCATCCAATAGTTCTAGGCTCGTGATCATGGCCTCGTCATTTGGCTCTTCGGCCACATACTGGAACTTGAGGCTCGGTTGTGCCACCTCGACTGGTATCAAGGCTTCGGCTCCGTTGACCAAGTAAAATAGGGTGGCTCTGGTACTAGACTTTGAAGTCATACGGTATGCCCACAGGACTTTGGACAGTATCTCCTTCCATTTCCCTTTCGTGCCGGTCAACCTCTTTTTCAGGATTTGAAGTATGGTCTTATTTGTTGATTCTGCCTACTCATTCCCACTAGGGTGATAAGGAGTTGATAAAACCTTCTTGATCTTGTGATCTTCGAAAAATATATTCACTTTGCTACCGATGAATTGGTTCCCATTATCTCAAATGACCTCGGCCGGTATCCCAAATCGACATATAATATGATCCCAAATGAAATCGATGACTTCTTTTTCCCTGACCTTTTCGAATGCTTGAGCCTCGACCCATTTAGAAAAATAATCGGTCATAAATAGTATGAATTAAACTTAACCGGGTGCCCATGGTAGAGGATCGACGATGTCCATTCCCCACTTCATAAATGTCCATAGGGACAGAACCGAGTGGAGTATTTCTCCAAGTTGATGGATAATCGGGGCGTGCCTATGGCAATCATCGCAATTCTGTACAAAAACCTTCACATCTTTCTCCATTTCAGTCCAATAATAGTCGGCCCTGATTAGTTTCTGAACCAAAGATTCTGCCCCCGAATGGTTCCCACAAGTGCCTTCATGGACTTCTCTCAAGGCGTATTCGGTCTCTCCCGGTCCTAAGCATCGAGCTAGCGGGCCGTCGAAGGTTCTCCTGAACAATGCCCCTTCGACCAAGATAAATCCGGTAGCCTTAGTGCGCAAGGCTCTCGACGTTTTAGGATCTGAAGGCAATTTTCTGGTCTTCAATTAGTCTATGTATTTGTTCCTCCAATCCCAAGTTAAACTCATCGAGTTTACTTTGGCGTGGCCCTTTTCTATAACCAATTTCATTAGTTGTACTACTGTTTTCGAACTGAATTCATCGGCATCGACCGACAACCCCAAGTTAGCCAGTGCATCGGCCTTGTTGTTCTAATCTTGGGGTACGTGCTATAGGGTCCATTCCCTGAATTGATGCAACGTCACCTATAATTTGTCCAAGTACCTTCGCATCCGTTCTTTTTTTACTTCGAACATCCCATTAACTTGATTTACCACGAGGAGGGAGTCGCACTTAGCTTCGATGACCTTGGCCCCAAGACATTTAGCCAATTCAAGACCTGCAATCATGGACTCATACTCGGCCTCATTGTTAGTCAATTTCACAGTTCTAATAGATTGCCTAATTACATTCTCCGTAGGTGGTTTCAATACGATCTCGAGCACGGACCCCTTCGCATTCAAGGCACCGTCCGTGAAAAGGGTCTAGATTCCCAAAGTGGTCCCTGAGGTTAATAGTAGTTCCCTTTTGACTTCGGGCACTAAGGCCAGCGTAAAGTCAGCCATAAAATCTGCCAAAATCTGAGATTGTTTTGGCAGTTCGGGGTTGATACTAGATATCGCACCCGCTAATTTCCATGGCCCATTTGGCCAACCAGCACGAGAGCTCGAGCTTGTACATGATGTTCCTTAGCAGGTAAGAAGTAATGACACATATGGGGTGGCATTGAAAGTACGCTTTAGCTTACTAGAGGCGCTTAGCAAAGCGAGCGCTAGTTTTTCCAGGTGAGGATACCTTGATTCGGCCTCGTCTAGAGTTCTACTGACATAGTAAATAATGAATTGCATACCTCTTCCTCTCGAACTAAGACTTCATTTACCTCTATCTCGGAAACCTCCAAGTAGAGGTAGAGCAGTTTGTCTGCCTTCGGAGTGTGCAACAGGGGCGGACTCGATAGGTACTGTTTGAGTTCTTCTAAAGCTTGTTGTCATTCCAGGGTCCAGGAGAAATTATTCTTCTTTTTTAACAATAAGAAGAATCGATGGCTTTTGTCTGAGGACCTCGAGATGAAATGGCCTAGGGCGGCTATTCCCCCGCTTAATCTTTGAACGTCCTTGACGTTGTCCACCATGGTGATGTCCTCTATGGCTTTGATTTTGTCGGGGTTGATCTCGATTCCTAGATTGGATACCATGAACCCTAGAAAGTTTCCTGATCCGACCCCGAATGCGTACTTATTTGGGTTCAACTTCATATTGTATTTCTACAATATGTTAAAGGTCTCCTGCAAATGTTTCAAATGGTCCTGTGCTCGCAGGGACTTGATTGACATGTCATCAATATAAACTTCCATTGATTTTCCTATCTATTCTTTGAACATCCGGTTTACTAGCCGTTGATAGCTGGCACTGGTGTTCTTTAATCCAAACGACATTACATTATAACAGTAGGTGCCAAATTTAGTGATGAAAGAAGTCTTTTCTTGATCTTTCCGGTCCATCCGTATTTGGTTGTACCCGGGATAGGCATCGAGAAAGCTTAGTATCTCATGCCCGGCTGTTGCGTCGATCATCTGATCGATGTTAGGAAAAGGGAAAGAATATTTAGGGCATGCCTTGTTTATATCTTTGTAATCTATACACATTCTTAGCTTATTCCCTTTTTTAGGTACTACCACTACATTAGCTAACTAGTCCGAGTATTTAACTTCCCGGATGGACACTATTTTAAGGAGTTTGGATACCTCGTCCTTGATGAACGCATGCTTGACCTCGGATTCCGGCCTCCTCTTCTGCTTAACCGGATGGAACTTCGGGTCTAAACTCAGCTTATGAGTGGTTACCTCCGGTGGGATCCCTGTCATGTCAAGATGGGACCAAGCGAAATAATCTATGTTAGCTTTAAGAAAATCAATGAGTTTTTTGCTGAGCTCGAGGGTTAACCCTGTGCCCAGGTATACTGTTAGGATCGGGAACCCAGATAGTGCGGAATTTATCCAAACAACGGTATAATGACAATAACAAAGACAATGGAAGTTGATAACAACGGCTTTTAAAGCATATAAAGAAGACACAAATTTAACGTGGTTCGGTCAGTGTGACCTACGTCCACAAGCGGAGAGGAGCAATTTTATTATACCAACAAGAGTACAAAAGAGAGTACAAAATTAGAGTAAATACTCTAATTAATCCCAAATACCCTAAGAGAATAACCTCACAAGATTACTCCAAAGAAAGGGTTCACACAAGTGCTTCCTAACACTAAACTCTCATACAAAACACTCTTAATAAAGGAGGAAAGGAAGAAACAAGAAATGAAGACTCAAATGAAATAGGTAAAAAAAATCTTGGCCTCTTAGTTGTAAAAGAAGAGATACAACTTGTGTAAATAATGTCCACCACACAATGCAATATTTTTAGGTCCCAAAGAATATTGCCAAAAAAGTCTACACTTTGTAAAGATGCTTATACTTATGTGAGATGGACTCCATTAGACAAAATATTGGCCATAATTACAAATCTCCACCTTGGCAGAATTTTGGCTGATATAGTAAGTTTGCTCCACCTTCTCCGCAAAAGCCCCAATGGGCATATGTCAAAATTTAATGCCATCACAAATAAGTTGTCTGATACCGAAACTGTAGTAGGGCATGTAACAGTGAAGACCAATAAAGTATACAACGAACCAGATCTGTGTGCTTTCATGATCACAAGAGCACCTTGAAAATATTTCAAAACTCCACCTTCACCAGTGAATTTGCACCCAAGGGATTCTAAAGTGCCCAAAGATATGAGATTTTTCTTCAACTTAGGAACATAACTAACATCGGTGAGAGTTCTCACCACACCATCATGCATTCTGATCTAAATTGTACCTTTGCCAATAATGTTACAAGTAACATTATTACCCAATTGGACAACTCCACCTGCAACTGAATCATATGTAGAAAACAAGTCCTTGCTAGGACACATATGATATGAAAAACCGGAATCTAAAATCCACTAATTGTCTAAACTGAAACTAATTTTAGTTGCTAAAAATATAGTTCCCTCAATCTCATCAGCTGCTACACTAGCTTCGGCGTTGTCGGTATTTTTGTGCTCATTTTTTCTTTCTTTATGCTTTTCTTTATTTTTCAGTTTATAGCATTCATACATAATGTGACCTTTCTTATGACAATAGCGACACTCTAAATTATTGTACCTGGAATTGGAGTCGGATTTGCCCCTAACAAACAACCAACTTCCGCTTGAGTTCCACTCGCTTCCCCAGTAATATCACTATCTATCTGTTCTTTTAATTTTAAGATAGATTTAATATCTTTATAAGAGATATTATCCTTTGCGTAAAGCATAGTATCTCTTATATGCTTAAAAGATGGGGGTAGAGAATAAAGCAGTAACACAGTTTGACCCTCATCTTTAATTTCAGCATCTATATTACTTAAATCCATAAGAATGGAATCAAAGGTGTCAAGATGAGAGAGAATAGAGGTACCTTCACCCATACGAATTGTATAAAGCTTCTGCTTCAGGTAAAGTCTATTTTCCACCATCCTCTTCATATATAAGGTTTTAAATTTTTTTCCACATGCCTTTGGCTGTGGTTTCTACAGAAACTTCGCGTAAAACCATATTTGAGATATTTAAAATGATACCTTCTTTTGCCTTTTTGTCTATGACGGCAAACTCCTCATCCGTCATTTTATCCGGCTTCTTCTCATTTCCTTGCAACGCCAAATCTAAGCCATCCTGAATTAGGATAGCTTCCATCTTTAATTGCCATATTCCGAAGTTTGCACTTCGATCAAATTTCTCAACATAAGTCTTTGTTAAGGTCATATTGGCTACTGAAACAAACCCGATTAGATCCAGCTCTGATACCAATTTGTTAGGATCGGGAACCGGGGTAGTGCAAAATTTAGCCAAACAACAGTATAATGACAATAACAAAGACAATGGAAGTTTATAACAACGGCTTTTAAAGCATATAAAGAAGACACAAATTTAACGTGGTTCGGTCAGTGTGACCTACGTCCACAAGCGTAGAGGAGCAATTTTATTATACCAACAAGAGTACAAAAGAGAGTATAAAATTAGATTAAATACTCTAATTAGTCCCAAATACCCTAAGAGAATAACCTCACAAGATCACTCGAAAGAAAGGGTTCACACAAGTACTTTCGAACACTAAACTCTCATACAAAACACTCTTAATAAAGGAGGAAAGGAAGAAACAAGAAATGAAGACTCAAATCTTTTTGGTGTGTATAAAATGAATGGCCTTCCCTTTTATAGGCAAAAAAGTCTTGGCCTCTTAGGTGTAAATGAAAAGATACAACTTGTGCAAATAATGTCCACCACACAATGCAATATTTTTGGATCCCAAAGAATATTGCCAACAAAGTCTACACTTTGCAAAGATGCTTATGCTTATGTGAGATGGACTCCATTAGCCAAAATATTTGCCATAATTACATATACCTTTCGATCCGGTAAGTGTTCGATTAGTATGACTTGATCCAACTCCTCGGCCATCGATTTAGTGTCGTCGGTGTCATCAGGAGCTATGAACGATCTTGGGACTCCGTAATCTTCCTCCTCATCTATTCCTCGTTTCTCTGGTTCGACTGATACCGGCATCAGTGATTGCTATTTAGTTTCTTCCTTGTCCGGTTCCGCTTCCTTGACATTAAAATTGCAGGTATTGAGATTACCTCGTCTACTGCGAACATCTCCTTTGCAGCCGATTGCTCTCTGTAGCGCATCTTGATTCCTCCTGGTGTAGGGAATTTAAATGCCCGGTACAAGGTCGAGGGTACCTCCCTCACATTGTGAACTCATGGCCTTCCAAATAGAGTGTTATACCTCATGTCCCCTTCGATCACGTAGAACTTTGTCTCTTGGATCGTCCCAGTAGTATTCACCGGCAAGGTTATCTCCCCTTTAGTGGTTTCACATGCCATGTTAAATCTGCTCAACACCCGACTGCCAGCACTATTTGTTTCTGTAACCCCAACTGCTCTTTGACCCTCGATCTGATGATATTGGCCGAGCTACCTGGATCAATCAACACACATTTAATTCGAGATTTATTGACAAGCATGGATATTACCAGAGCATCATTTTGAGGTTATACGATGCCCTCAGCATCCTCGTCGCGGAACAAAATGGTTCCCTCAGGGACGTAATCTTGGGTGCATTTTTCCTTTGTGATAGATACTTTAGTGCGCTTTATCATTGGCCCGTGGAGGGCATGGACCCCTCCGATGATCATGTTGATGATGTGCCGAGGTTCCTCTTGTTCAACCTGTTTGTTGGGTCCCTGTTCTTGTAGTGGTTTTTGGCTCGATCACTTAGAAATTCTCGGAGGTGCCCGTTGTTGAATAACAAGGCAACTTCTTCTCTCAATTGTCGGCAGTCCTCAGTCTTGTGACCATGAGTTCTGTGATACTTACACATCAAGTTAGGATCTCTTTGGGTTGGTAGGACTGCAATGGTCGGGGCAACTTGGTCTCTTTAATGCGCCCGATGGCTGACACGATGTTGGCAGCATTAACGTTAAAGTTATACTCAGATAACCTTGGTGCTTCTCTACCCACGAGCGGCTTGTCAAAACCATTTTTACTCATCATACCTCCAGCTACTAAGTCCTCGATCGCTTCTCTTCTTATTCCTTGTGGGGTGATACCCGGACCTATTTCCCCTTTGGTCTACGCTGTATGGATAGTATCGATCCCGGACCGGCCTTGGCTCATGATTAACGGCTCTCTTAGAACTGTTATTGGCTCTGACGGGATAAACAGACCTAGAAGGGGCTCCGAGTTGGTCGTCCTCGATCGTGATTTTCGACTGGTACTTGTTGTGGACGTCAGTCCAAGTTACCATCGGGTACTTTACCAAATTTTATTTTAGTTGCTTTGAAGCCAAGGAGCTTCGAGGGTTAAGTACCTGGGTAAATGCCTGAACGGCCCAATCATCTACAACCGGAGGCAGGTCCATCCTCTCTATCTGGAACCTTGACACGAACTCCCTAAGCATCTTATTTTCTCTTTTTTAACCTTGAAAAGGTTCGACTTTCTAGTCTAGCCTTGATGGCCCCGGCATGGGCCTTCACAAAAGTATCTGCAAGCATAGAAAATGAGTCAATGAATTTTGGGGGTAAGTTGTGATACCATATCATCGCTCATTTGGACAAAGTCTTCCCAAACTTCTTGAGTAACACCGACTCGATTTCATCATCTTCCAAGTCGTTCTCTTTGATGACGCATGTATAAGAGGTCACATGCTCATTCGGATATGTGGTTCCGTTATACTTTGGAATATTAAGCATACAAAACCCCTTTGGATCAGCTTCGGTGTCGTGCTTGGAGGAAAAGGCTTCTGGATAAATTTCTTGGAATCCAGCCCTTTCAATATCGAGGGTGCTCCCGGGATTTGATCGACCCTGGAATTGTATATTTCCACCTTCTTGTGATTGGCCTCAATTCCTTTCTCACCTGATTCCACCCGCTTCGTTAATGCTTCAAGCATTTTTATTATCTTGGGGTTGACCTCGGGCTCAGCTTCACCTAGTCTCTTAGTGGTTTGTTCGTTTCTTCGGGTGCTTTCCCCGGATTGTTCGGGCTCAACCCTGCTAGGAGCGAGGCATTGATTCTGTAGCTATGCTATCGCTACCTGTTGAGCCTGCAACATTTCGAAGATTATCCGCTGGCTTACCCCATCACCTTTGCCTTCGGGCGCTTCCCGAGCTATTGCTCGGAGTCCTCCGTGAGCGCTATTTTCAGGATCAGTTGGCAGATTGACGTCGATTGCCACCTATGAGTTAGCATCGACCCTATCGGCAACTGGGACTCCATTGGGATCAGCAGGGTGTACCTCATTTCTAGGCACCAGATTATTATATTCTCCATGATGGCCAGACTCAGTGTCGACGTTCAAGTGGGCAGACTGAGAATTTGATATTTTTAAGCTGGCCTGAAATTAAGACTTTAATGAACAAGCATAAAATAGAGTGTGTTATGGAAATTTGTATCAAACCACTACTATTATCCTTAGCCCCCACGGTGGGCGCCAAACTGTTTACCCTAAAATTGGATAACAATTAAATTTATACGCGGTTTTAAGGATATGTGGATTGATTCAACACAAATAATCAGAAATACCAGACAAACGAGTTAAAGACAAAATGAATGATCAAACCAGTCGTAATGTTATAGCCTAGCCTGAACCTATTTTGAACAATGGTTTTTCCCTCGATCGGATCTTTGATTCGAACCCAATTGTGAATGAAAAACAAACAGTTAAGTAAGAACTTGCGCAGCAGCTAGAAAGCAGAAAATGTATTTGTATTGCCTTAATTTACGTGTTACAATATGTCTTATCAAAGAAAAACTTTCCCTTATATAGTAGGAGAGTTTCATCCCTAGTACAAATCTAAAATGGGTAAAAATCTTCTTTTCTCATTAGTTATTGATCCATAACCGTCATCGAGCGAGATCCGCGCCGTGATATCCGATTGGTTGCGAATGTCGCAACCCTCCATCCGTCATGTATAACAGTTCATTGTGCTTTCTGAGATCTTAGAAATCGTCCCGAGTCCGAGGTACGTCATTTTATCAGGCCCGATGGCAGGCGCTTCATTCACTTTTCACGGACCTCGATACAAAAAGTTTCCAGCTTCGATTTCGATCTTGTATGTTCATGCCCTCACTCCGTTTTATTCACCGGAAAATCGGGGTGTGCATTATACCCGATTTCACCCCTATACAAAAAGAAAGCGGAAAATAAATAATTCTTATTCAACAATTCTTGATCGAACCGAGAGCAAGAGCTAAATGCAACTGATGAACATGGCTGATGAAAGCAAGAAAGCAATTTTCTAAGAATAATTATTTAAGTATTGTTTAACTTAAAATTTAATTATTTGGATAAATCAATAAAATTTATAAAAGTAGGCCACAAGTAATTGATTAAATCCGAAAATAGATAAACAATTGAGTTAAATATAAAATATAACAATAAATTGACAATTAAAAGGGAAAGAGATGTGTTGTATATAATAATCCGTGAATAAGTTGATGACAGCAGCCTAATTGATCAAAGCTTTGATTATACAATTATTGGACAGAAAGGGAGTAAGACTCTTAGAACAATATATTTTTCTTAAGTTGATAATCAATTGAATAAGCTCCCTCAGTGACCAAAAACGTGAATTTATAGTGTCTAATTCGAGTAGTAATTCTGTAACGACCCGACCGGTCATTTTGAGAATTAGCATTCCGTTCGGTGGCTTAAAATCTTGATCAGCTTCGTATTGTGTATCATGACTTGTGTGTGTGGCCGGGTTTGATTTTCGGATGATTCGGAATTGATTTGGAAAAATAATTCTTGTTTTAGAAGCTTAAGTGGCAAGAGTTGACCGCAGTTTGACTTTTGTGTAGATGACTCCGGAATGGTATTTTGATGAGTCCAATCAATTCGTACGGTGATTTTAGACTTAGGCATATGGCCGAATTTGCATTTGGATGTTTCTAGAAGGTTTCAACACTATTTGGCGAAAGTTGGCAATTTAAAGGTTTGATAAGTTCATAGGTTTGATCGGGAGTTGACTTTGATATTATTGGGTTCAGACTATTGTTCTGAGAGTTGGAATAGGTACGATATATCATTTAGAATTTGTATGCAAAATTTGGGTTCATTCCGGATTGGTTAGGCTTGAATCAGACACTTGGTTAGAAGTTTGAAGTTTATGAACATAACAGATTGATCTTGATCGGTAATACGTGGTTTTGATGTTGTTATTTAGGATTTAAAGCCTCGAGTAGATCCGTATTATATTTTGGGACTTATTGGTATGTTCGGATGGGGTCCCGAGGGGCTCGGATGAGTGTTGGATAGGTTTGGGTTGTGTTGCGCTCGTTTTTTATGTTTCGACGTCGTTTCTGCAAGCATAAATGGTACCACATTAATCAAATGAGCTCCAACTTCTGTTTATATTGAAGATTTAGATCTGTATCATAATTACAAAACCATAGCAAAGAGAATCATCAAATTTGGACATCGTATGAGGGAGTTATGCTCAGTTTTAGTGTCGGAGAAGAGAGCTGGTGTTGGTGGTTCGCAGATGCGAAGTTGGGTCTGCATCTGCATCTGCGACCTTGCAGGTGTGAAAAATGGATGGCAAAAGCGGAAATGACAGCTGGAAATGCACAGGTGCGGCTTTTTTAGCGCAAAAGCGGAAATGCATGTGTATAAAAAATCAGACTGCGTTCTTTTGCTATTTTGAGCATATCTTGAGTTCTAGAGCTCCGATTGAGGTGATTTGCGGGGCGTTCTTCTCGTATTTTCATGGGGGGCAGTATCTAATCTCAATTTTTGTATTTTAAAATGATTCCAGTAGTTCATTTGTGAATTAATCCATATCTTTATTGAAGAATTGGGGGGTTTTATCAAAACCTTTTCTAAAGAGAATAATTAGGTTTTGAACATCGATTCGGAGTCGAAATTGGATGACTTTAGTATGGTTGAATTCGTAATTGAATGGGTTGTCGGTCCAAAATGCAAGCCTAGGGTTGACGTTTTTGGCTGACCTTTTAGTTTTCATTAAAGATCGAAACTTTATTATCCGGAATTGTTTCCTATGGTTTTTATTTATGATATTAAATTATTTTTGCTAGATTTGAGCCGTGCCAAGGTTCTTTCACATGAGAAGGTCATTTTAGAGTATCGGTTTAGCTTATTTGAAGTAAGTATCTTGCCTAACTTTGTGTGGGGGAACTACCCCTTAGGATTGGAGTTGGTTGTACTATTTGTGTTATGTGAAAGCCGTGTACGCAAGGTGACGAGTACGTACTCGGGCTTATATGTGAAAATTGACCGATTTAGACTCTTAGGCTTCTTTCATGTATTTATTTGAAATTGTTAGGGCATGTTATATCCATTTATTTGTCATGTTTACTTTCACATGCTTTATTTGGAGTTGTTGTTACATGTCACATCCTTTACTTGTCAAGTTTACTCTTATATGCTTTATTTGAAGTTGTTACCTCTTTTATCATTATGTGACTTCCTTTATTGTTGAGTTACTCTTAATTAAAATTGTGGTTACAATAAATCCTTTGTTGTTGAGTTATTCTCATGCATTTAGACGTAGTTTCTAGTTCATGTCATCTCTTTCATTGTTAGCCTATTTCATACACTAGGATTTGAAGTTTGCCAATTCGTCGGAATACCTTCATTATCGAGTTTATCCTTAAGCAATTAATTGAAGTTGAAGTTATTGAAAGTCATTAATCTACTTTAATTAAACTTATGTTTAAAAGGGGTGTTGTTCATTGTTGAGTTACTTTCCCGTTCTTTTTGTTATTGAGATTCTATACACATTGTGTTGAGCCGTGGGCTATTTGTTATGGAAATACTGATACTATTAGTTCTTTTGGAAAGGTTGTGGCCTATGGACACTTGTGGTACGAGTTGATATGCCGTGTTGTCATTATGTTAGCACATGTAAATTGTTGTGTGGATTGGTTGTTGTTATCTGGAGCATAAAGGTAGCATTTCACTGTTGTTGTTACGCAGGGCATAAGGGTGGTATCCTTCTATTGTCGATTGTGCGGAGTGATATGGGTGGCTATTGTGTTATTATCCAGGAGGAGCGATAAGGGTGGCTATTATGCAGAGTGATACGGGTGGCTATCGGAGTGATATGGGTGGCTAATGATATTGTCAGGGCGGAGTGATACGGGTGGCTATCGGAGAGATAAGGGTGGCAATGTCAGGTTATGATGTTTATGGCCGCCTAGGCTTATTTTGCTTGTTTCGTATTCATATTAAACTCTGTTTTAAAATTATTATTGTTAAACTGGCTCAATTGTTGTAAGTAATTGGCTTACCTAGTTTTAGAGAATAGGTATCATCACGACGCATACTGTGGTATTTTGGATCGTGACAAAAGGTGACGCCGGAAAACATGGTAAAAACTCGCATTTTCAGATCCGGCTGGATCTTGTTGCTTCATCGGAAAGAGTGACGCCGACTAGCTTTGACGACCAGTCAATCTCAGCTCAAAACCTCGCTCTTACGCACACCTGGAGAGACTCTCCTTCTCCCTTTTCAGGCCAGGCATCACCGCCGGAGATGCCATCGCCTACCTCGTTTTGCTCTTCTATTGTCACTACTATTTCGTTTCTGTTATTGGGGGATGTCCCCTTCGTTATTTAATTGTTGTTGCTAATAATTTGTGGCCTTCAGGATTTATGGCTCGCCGAAATCTAACCAGAGAAGTTCTCCGGTCAACTCTGTTAACATTACTATCACGACCCAAAATTCCGCCTTAGGCGTCGTGATGGCACCTAGTCTCTAAGACTAGGTAAGTCGAGTACTTACAACAATTAAGCCAGTTTAACAATGATAATTTAAAATAAAATTTAATATGAATACCAAAACAAAAGAAATAAGCCTACGCGACAATAATCATAACAACCTACCAAAACTAGGTAATATAGAGTCACAAACTCTAGCTGAATACAAAAAAAGATCTAAAAAATTGAAATACAATAATGTTCGGATATCAAGCTGATAGAGAAATAAAAGGAAAGGACTTCAAGTGACAGAGACGACCAAACAGCTCTACCTTGAATCCTCACGATCGATAAGCTAACTCTGCCTGCATCCGATATCTCCAATACTTGGATCTGCACAAAAAAGTGCAGAAGTGTAGTATGAGTACACCACGGTCGGTACCCAATAAGTATAAAGACTAACTTCGGTGGAGTAGTGACGGGGTATGAGTCAAGACACCTACTAGTCAAAATAACATGTGCAGTATAAAAGAATAAAGCTAATAAAAAAACAAGAATCAGTAAATGGCAATAAGAATCAACATATGATATAAACAATTAAGTAACAAGAACACTGTTAAAGTACCAGCGACAATATATAAGGGAAAGAAATGTCAACCAACAAGCAAGTCGTTCTAACACAGGTCTCACAACGAATTATTTCGAGATACCTCATCTCATAATCACAAGTCACAAGTCTCAACCACAAATCATATGCTTACAGCACCTTGTGCCCACATTTCTAATCACAAATACACGGACAACTCACGTGCCAATATCGCAATCCGTCCGGCATGATCACATGCTCCCAATCACATTTCGCCCAGCATGGTCATATGCTCGCTATCACAATCCGACTGGGATGGTCACAAGCTCAATATCACAATCCGCCCGGCATGGTCACAGTCTCAATATCAACATGAAAGTAGATAATACAAGAATACATGGGCATGATCAATAAATGTCAATTTTCATACTCCTAAATTAGTATAAGTGGCATGCTACGATGTATGCTTGTGCGAGTGTGCTATTACAGCCCAAGTCAACAAATAATATTAAAGACATCGAGTAGATCATTGAAATCAACACAACAAGTCATGTAAGGTGTATAACATACACAGGGAAAAACACACCATCACACGAACATCATCAACAAAATGCCCCACATCATCCCTGACATTGCCAGCCTTATCTCTCCGATAGCCACATGTATTACTCTGCCCTGACAATATCATTAGCCACCTGTATCACTCCGATAGCCACTCATATCACTCCGCATAATAGCCACCCTTATCGCTCCACCCGGACAATAACACAATAGCCACCCATATCACTCTACACAATCGACAATAATAGGATGCCACCCTTATGCCCCGCAAAATAACAATAGTGAAATGCTACCCTTATGCTCTGCATAACAACAACCAATCCACACAACAATTTGCATGTGCTAACATAACGACAACACGACATATCAACTCGTACCACAAGTGCCAATATGCCACAACCTTTCCAAAAGAACCAACAATATAGTATTTCCATAACAAATAGCCCACGGCTCAACACAATGTGTATAGAATCTCAATAACAACAAAAAGAATGGGAAAGTAACTCAACAATGAACAACACCCCCTTTAAACATAACTTTAAAGTAGATTAATGACTTTCAATAACTTCAACTTCAATTAATTGCTTAAGGACAAACTCGATGAAGGTATTCTGACGAAATGGCAAACTTTGAATCCTAGTATATGAAATAGGCTAACAATGAAAGGGATTACACGAACTAGCAACTACGTCTAGATGCATGAGAATAACCCGACACAAAAGGATATCATGTAACAATAATTTCAATTAAGAATAACTAAATAATAAAGGAAGTCACATAATGATAAAAGAGGTAACAATTTCAAATAAAAAAGCCTAAGAATCTAAACCGGTCAATTTCCACATATAAGCCCGAGTACCCACTCGTCACCTCGCGTACACGGCTTTCACATAACACCAATAGAACAAACAACTCAAAACCTAAGGGGTAGTTCCTCCACACAAAGTTAGGCAAGATACTTACCTCAAAGAAGCTAAATCAATACTCTAAATTGACATTCTCGTGTGAAACAACCTCTGGATGGATTGAATCTAGCCAAAATAACTTAGTGTCATAAAGAAAAACCATAGGAAATAATTCTGGGTAATAAAGTTTTGATCTTTAATGAAAACTAAAAAGTCAACATCTGGCCCCCACCTCGGAACCCGACAAAATTTATAAATTCTAAACACCCATTTCGATACGAGTCCGAGCATACCAAAATTATCCAATTCTGACGCCAAATCGGCATTCAAATCCTCATTTTACATTTTAGAAAGCTTTTACAAAAAACCTCAATTTCTCCAATTCAAATCACGAATTTAATGATAAAAACAAAGATGGAATCATAAAATATAATCAAATCCGGTTCAAGAACACTTACCCCAATCCAACACGTGAAAATCCCCTCCAAAATCGCCCAAATTCGAGCTCTCTAACTCAAAAAGTGATAAAATATCAAAAGCCCTCGAAAGAGAGTAAATATAAGTCTACCCAGGTATTTACACATCGGGATCGCAGAACTTCTCTCGCAATCGCGTAGAACAAAACCTTCAGCTGCCAATTCATTCTTCGCGAATGTGACTCTACTGTCGTGAATGCGGCTACCAAGACCTCAGCCTCAACGTGAACGGGTCTGCGTACCCGCGAACATGAAGGGAAATTGCCTGATGCCCTTCCCGCCTTTCCTTCCGCACGATCGCGAAAGACAGCATGCGAACGCGAAGATAAAAGTCTTCCATGCTACGCGAACGCAGTCAGATACACGCGAATGCGAAGTACAAATATTGCCTACCTCCAATTTACCTTCACCGAATGCGACATTACACACGCGATCACGAAAAAGAAGGCACCAGATATCAGATCAACAATCCAAAACATAAGAAAATGGTCTGTAGCCCGTCCGAAATATACCCGAGGCCCTCCAAACATACCAACAAGTTTCATAACATAACACGGACCTGCTCAAGGCTTCAAATCACATCAAACAATATCAAAACTACGAATCGCACCTAAATTCAAGCCTAATGAACTTCTAACTTCTACAACTCGCACCGAATCAAATGAAATCAACCCGGAATGACGTCAAATTTTGCATGAAAGTCCCAAATGACGCAACAAGCTATACCAACTCCCGGAATTACAATCTGAACCCGATATCAACAAAGTCAACTTTTGGTCAAACCTATTAACTTTCCAAACCTTCAACTTTCACCAAAATGCATCAAATTAACCTACGGACCTCCATATCAAAATCCTGACATACACCTAAGTCCAACATTACCCTAAGGAGCTATTTGAATCATCAAAAACCATTTCGGGGTCGTCTACACAAAAGTCAAACTCCGGTCAACTCTTACCGCTTAAACTTCTAAATCAAGAATCATTCTTCCAAATCAATCCCGAATCATCCAAAATCCGAACCTGGCCATAGACACAAGTCACAATACATAATACAAAACTTCTCAAAACCTCAAACCATCGAATGGAATGCTACGCTCAATATGACCGATCGGATCGTTACATTTACTGTGGTCGTCTTTGATTTCTTTCTATCAATCTTTTTTTAAAAGAAAACTTGTATGGTTATTAGTAGGGTTGTGCATAATTTGGTAAACAGCGAATTACCGTACCGAAATTGAAAACTTTGGTATTTGGTATTCGGTATGGTATTTGGTTTAAGTTTTTATAAAATATGATATTAGGTATGGTATTTGGTATTTTAAAATGAAATACTGAAATACCGATACCGTACCGAAATATATATTATATTACACAAAATACATATTATTAATTATAAGATAAATATTAAAAAACTAAAATTTTACTTTCTTTTATTCTCTAAGTTCATCAATTAACTCTAAGCAAGTAAGAAGACATTTCTAATGATCAAATTTATTCCTCTATGTGCAGTTTTTTCTCTTTAGGTTGATATTTGCTGGTTTTGGATAAAACTTTTATCAACAAACATCTTTAGTTTTGTACTTTTGAGTACTTTAATTAAGAATATTATAATCTATGACTTTATGCACTTGTTAGTATTCAAACCGAATAAACCGAAGTTACCGAACCGAATAAACCGAAATCGAAAGGAGAATAACTGAACCATACCGAATTTAATTAGGTACAGTATTGATATAGCATTTTAAGAAACAAAATACCGAAAATACCGAACCGAAATGTCTAAATATCGTACCATACCGTATCGACCGATGAACACCCCTAGTTATTAGTGTGTAATCTTCTAGTGATCATGTTTACAGTGAAGTCCTTGGTTGTTGGCGGGTCGTATTTTTTTTTGCCTCGCTAATTTGCCATTCTCTACTGTTTATTTTGATGTTGAAACCTCACCATTTTTGTACCGCTTGCTTGGAACAACTGTTAGCCGAACGTTTTGGTGGCTATTTTTGTTGTCTTGGACATTACATATGAATTGGACTATTAGTTCATTTTGGTTGATAGGTGACAGAAATCCCATTATTGGTGCTGCTCGTCGATAACCTACTAATGGCAGTGGTTGATGTTGGTGTATACGGTCGAAATCGGGCTCGACTAGTATGACAGATCGAACTCGGAATGCGAGGGGTTGAAGATCGACTCCGAGTCTCATCGAACCGGAACACGAGGTCAGAATGTCCGTCCTCGAGAACATTGAGCCCATGATCCTGGAATCGACCTTGACCCCAAATAAGCTCGAGGAAGCATTGTCGGTATAACCAACAGAAGATCGAAATAACGGAAGGTTGAAATATCCATACCCGGTTAGATATTTTGGCGGGAATCTCGGCACGTATCAATAAAGAAGCGGTAAATTAGCAAACCGGAAGATCTTTACCTTTTATAGAATTGTACCTAAAATATGACTCCCCTACTATATAAAGGGGGTATAATTACTCGTAAATGACATTGTAACATGCATCCCAAAGCAGTATATTATTATTCTCTTCAAGTTTTTATTATTCTCTTGTTGTTCTGTTATCAATAAAAGCATTTTTGGCTCGAGGGTGGCTAACCTTCAAAGGCTAAGATTGTTCAACTTAAGCGGTTTGTATTCACTTTTCCATTACTTGTTTCAATTGCAATCTGATTTGTTGTTTAGTATCAAATTAAATCACGTATCCTTAAAATCACTTATAAATTCAATTGTTATCCGATTTTGAGGGAAAACAGTTTGGCGCCCACCGTGGAGATAAGGGTAATAGTGGTTATTTGGTACAAATCTCCATAACACACACTATTTTACACTTACTCTTTGAAGTGTCTCTGATTTCAGGTTAAAAAACAAAATGTCAAACTCTTAATCAGCACCCCTACACGTTGACAACGAGTCCGGACATCATGGTGAAAATAACAACATAGCACCGGGTGAAGGAGTACCGCCCGTTGATCCCATCAAAATTCCAATCGCAGATCCGATTGACGCTAATTCACATGTGGCTATCGATGCAAACTTGCCTACCTAGCCCGAAAATCGCATCCGTGGTGGAGCCTGATCGGCAACTCGAAACACACAAAACATTGAAGGGGACAGGGTCATTCTTTGGGTGATCCTCGAAATGTTGCAGGCTCAACAGGCGGCGATCGCTCAGTTGCAGAACCAAAGTCATGCACCAAGCAAGTTCGAGCCTGATCCACCCCGGGAAGTCGCTCGCAGGGATAAATCGGTCATAGAAAGGTCAAATGAACATGAATCGGGGGCTAACCCCGAGATCATAAAGATGCTCGAGGAGCTGACAAAATGGATAGAATCAAGGGAGAAGGAAATCGAAGCTAATGACAAAAAGGTGGAAATCTACAATTCCAGAGTAGACCAAATCCTAGGAGCGTCGCCGATATTAAAAGGCTTGTATTCAAAGAAGTTTGTGCAAAAACCTTTTCCACCGAGCGCAGCTCCGAAGCCAATCCCTAAGATACTCCGCATGCCCGAGATAACTAAGTATAACGGAATGACCGACCCAAATAAGCATGTAACCTCTTACACATGTGCCATCAAAGTAAATGACTTGGAGGATGATGAGATCGAGTCTGTCCTATTGAAGATGTTCGGAGAAACCCTATCAAAAGGGGCTATGATATGGTATCATAACTTACCTCCTAATTCTATTGATTCATTTGCTATGCTTGTTGATTCTTTCGTGAAAGCACACGCTGGGGCTATCATGGTTGAGACCAGGAAATCGGACCTCTTCAAAGTAAAACAAAAGTATAACGAGATGCTTAGAGAGTTCGTGTCCCATTTTCAAATGGAACGAATGGATCTGCCACCGGTCGTTGATGATTGGGATGTTCAGGCTTTCACTCAAGGGCTCAATGTTCGAAGCTCGGTAGCTTCGCAGTAGTGGAAATAAAACCTGATAGAATATCCGGCCGTTACTTGGGCCGACGTGCATAACCGGTATCAATCAAAGATCAGAGTGGAAGATGATCAACTCGCAGCCCCATCGGGGTCTGTTTATCCCGTCAGATCCTTCGACAGAGTCAAGAGAGATATCGATCATGAACCGAGGCCAAACATGGATTGTTATCAGCCATATAATGGAGATCGAAGAAGCAGTGGGTCCGGGCAGAACTCCATGAGAAACGAAGAGAGAAATGACCAAAGTCAAAGCAGCCGAGGACTCCTGACCAAACATAGCTTCGACGGGTCCAACGGGCCTAAAGAAGCACCGAGGCTATCGGAATATAACTTTAATGTAGATGCTACCGCCATTGTATCAGCTATCGGGCGCATCAAAGATACCAAATGGCCCCGACCTTTACAACCCGATCCAACCCAAAGGGATCCTAACCAAGTGTGCAAATATCATGGCACTCATAGCCACAGAACGGAAGATTGTCGACAGTTGAGAGAGGAAGTGGCCCGACTATTCAATAACGGGCATCTTCGAGAATTCTTGAGCGACCAAGCCAAGAATCATTTCAGGAACAGGGATTCTAACAAACAGACAGAACAAGAAGAACCTTAACACGTCATAAACATGATCATCGGTGGGGTCGATATCCATCAGGGACCGATGTTGAAACGCACCAAAGTATCCATCTCTAGGGAGAAATGAATTCGAGACTACATACCGGAAGGAACTTTAAATTTCAATGACGAGGATGCAGAAGGGATTGTACAACCCCACAATGATGCGCTGGTAATATTTGTACTCGTAAATAAAATTCGAGTTAAACGTGTGTTAATTGATCCAGGTAGCTTGGCCAGCATCATTCGATCGAGGGTCGTGGAGCAACTCGGTCTACAAGACCAAATCGTGCTTGTAGTCCGATTTTTAAACGGATTCAACATGGCATGTGAAACCACTAAGGGTGAGCTAATATTATCGGTAAACACCATCGGTACCATACAGGAAGCTAAGTTCTATGTAATCGAAGAGGACATGAAGTACAATGCTTCGGAAGGCGATGGATCCACAATATGAGAGAATTACCCTCAACTCTGCACCAAGTGCTAAAATTCCAAATACCATATTCAATTAAAACGGCATGCGGACAACATCCCGCCACAAAGGAGATGTTTGTGGTCGAAGAGGCAATTTTGGTATCTGCACTAACAATGACAAAGGGGTCGAGTTCGATTACAAAGCCAGAAACCAAACATCAATTACCAACACTAGCTCCGACCCAACCGGAAAAATAGGGGACTGATAAAGACGATAATTACGGGGTACCCAGATCTTTTATAACCCCCGATGATTCTGACACCACCAAATCGATGGTTAAGGAGCTGGAACAGGTCATATTGGTCGAGCATCTACCCGACCGACAAGTATACCTGGGCACGGGGCTAAATCCTGAGCTCAGGAAAAAACTCATTCATTTTCTTATGGCTAACATAGATTGTTTCGCTCTGTCCCACCTTGATATGATAGGGATCCCACCAGAGATAACCACTCATAAGCTGAGCCTGGACCCGAAGTTTCATCCAGTCAAGCAAAATATGAGACCCCAATCTGAGATCAAACATGCTTTCATCAAGTAAGAGTTATCTAAACTCCTTAAAATAGGGTCCATTCGGGAAATTAAATACCCGGATTGGTTAGCAAATGTAGTAGCAGTCCCTAAAAAGGAAACAAATTAAGAATGTGTGTAGACTATAAGGATTTGACTAAGGCATGTACCAAGGATTCTTTCCCTTTTCCAAACATCAATCGAATGATCGATGCCACGGCCAGCCACGAGATCCTCTGTTTTCTCGATGCCTACTCCAGGTACAAAAAAATACGGATGGACCCAGGTGATCAGGAAAAAACCTCCTTCATCACTAAATACGGCACATACGGCTACAACGTGATGCCATTTGGTTTAAAGAATGCCGGTGCCACTTACCAACGCCTAGTAAATAGGATGTTCGAGGAACAAACAGGAAAATCAATGGAGGTTTACATTGATGACATATTTGTTAAGTCCTTGCGAGCAGAGGACCATTTAAAACATTTGCAGGAAACCTTCAGCATATTAAAGACATACAATATGAAGCTGAACCCGGAGAAATGCGCATTTGGAGTTGGATCAGGTAAATTCCTCGGGTTCATGGTATCCAACCGAGGAATCAAGATCAACCCCGACAAAATCAAAGCCATCGAAGATATCACGGTTGTGGACAATTTGAAGGCCGTGCAAAGATTAACCGGGTGCATAGCCGCCCTGCGGCGATTCATTTCGAGGTCATACAACAAGAGTCACCGATTCTTTGCACTATTGAAGAAGAATAATAACTTCTCATGGACCTCGGAATGCCAACGAGCTTTGGAGGAATTAAAACAGTACTTATCGCACCCACCACTTCTTCACACATCGAAAGCAGACGAATAACTATACTTGTACTTGGCAGTTTCGTAGATCGCGGTAAGTGGAGTCCTAGTCCGGGAAGAGCAAGGTACACAATTTTCAATTTACTATGTTAGCAGGACCCTAGGTGAGGTTGAAACTAAGTATCTTCACCTAGAAACACTGGCGCTCGCTTTGCTAAGCGCCTCTAAGAAACTAAAACCATACTTCCAGTGTCACCCCATCAAGACTAACCTCGGTGGAGTAGTGACGAGGTATAAGTCAAGACACCTACTAGTCAAAATAACATGTGCAGTATAAAAGAATAAAGCTAATAAAAAAATAAGAATCAGTAAATGGCAATAAGAATCAACATATGATATAAACAATAAAGTAACAAGAACACTGTTAAAGTACCAGCGACAATATATAAGGGAAAGAAATGTCAACCAACAAGCAAGTCATTCTAACAGTCTTTCTTATATTCCAGTTAGAGAGAGACCATTAGCATTTGATGTTCAGTCTTTGGCCAACATGTTCGTGAGATTGGATGTGTCGGAGCCTAGACGGGTTCTTGTTTGTGTGGTTTCTCGGTCTTCTCTGTTTGAGCGTATCAAAGCACTCCAGTATGATGATCCCCACTTGTTTGTCCTTAAGAACACGGTGCAGCACTTTCTATTAGGGATGATGGGGTGTTGTGGATGCAGGGCCGGATTTGTGTGTCCAATGTAGATGGGTTACGTGAGTTGATTCTTGAGAAGGCCTATAGTCTGCGATATTCCATTCATCCGGGTGCCGCGAAGATGTACCAGGATTTGAGGCAGCACTACTAGTGGAGAATTATGAAGAAATATATTGTGGAGTATGTGGCTTGGTGTTTGAACTGTCAGCAGATGAAGTACAAGCAACAGACACCAAGTTTGCTTTAGAGACTTGATATTCCAGAGTAGAAGTTGGAGCATATCACCATGGATTTTTTAGTTGGACTTCCACGGACCTTGAGAAAATTTGATGCAATGTGAGTCATTGTGGACAGGCTGACCAAGTCTGCACACTTCATTCTGGTCGTGACTGCCCTTCAGAGCAACTGACTTGGATTTATATTCATGAGATTGTTCATATTCATGGTGTGCCGGTGTCTATTATCTCCGATTGAGGCATGCGGTTCACATCACAATCCTTGAGAGTCTTGTAGCGTGAGTTAGGAACATGGGTCGAAATGAGCACGACATTTCATCCCCAGACGGATGGGCAGTTCGAGCACACCATTCAGATCTTGAAGGACATGCTACGTGCATGTGTCATTGATTTTGGGGGTTCATGGGATCTATTCCTACCGCTCGCAAAGTTTGCCTACAATAATAACTACCAATCGAGTATTCAGATGGCTCATTGTGAGGCCTTATATGCGAAGTAGTGTCGTTCTCCAGTTGGTTGATTTGAGCCGGTAGAGGCTAGGTTGTCGGGCACTGATTTGGTTCGGGATGCCTTGGAGAAAGTCAAGTTGATTTAGGATTGGCTTCGTACAGCACAGTCCAAGCAGAAGAGTTATGCTGATCGGAGGGCTCGTGACGTAGAATTCATGATGGGAGAGAGGGTTCTGCTCAGAGTTTCATCCATGAAGGGTGTGATGAGGTTCGGAAAGAAGGGCAAGTTGAGCCCTAGGTATATTGTCCCTTTTGAGATCTTTGAGAGAGTTGGTGAGGTGGCCTACAGACTTGCATTGCCACCCAGCTTATCGAGAGTTCACCCGGTGTTCCATGTTTCCATGCTTCGAAAGTATTTTGGTGATCTGTCACATGTATTAGATTTCAGCTCATTTCAATTTGACAAGGATTTGACCTATGTTGAGGAGTCGGTGACTATCTTGGACAGACAAGTCTGAAAGTTAAGGTCAAAGAGCATTACTTCAGTGAAGGTTCAATAGAGGGGTCAATCGGTCGAAGAGGTGACCTGGGAGACCGAGCACGACATGCGAAGTCATTATCCTCACCTTTTTGGCACTTCAGATATGTCTCTATGCACGTTCGAGGACGAACATTTGTTTTAAGAGGGGGAGAATGTAACGATCTGAGCGATCATTTTGTGTATCTGAGTCTCGTTTCCCCTTTTGAACCTTCCCGTATATGTATTTATGATTTTATGACTTGCGAGGATGGTTGGTTTACTTTCAGGGAGATTATGGAATGATTTGATCCATTAGTTCTTTGTTTAGAAGCTTAAGTTGGAAATGTTAACCTAGGTTTGACTTTTGTGAAAACGACCCCGGAAAGGTATTTGAGGGTTCCAATAGGTTTGTATTGTGATTTTGGACTTGGGCGTATGCCCGGAATTAAATTCGGAGGTCCTGAGGATGATTTAGCTTGTTTTGCGAAAAGTTGGCAATTTGAAGGTTTAGAAATTCCTTAGGTGTGACTGTAGGCTGACTTTATGGCTATCGGATTCGGATATTGGTTTTGGCACTTGGAATAGGTCCGTGGTGCTATTTGGAACTTTTCTGCAAAAATTTGGTGTCATTCCGAGTTAGTTTGACAGGAATCGGATGCTTGGTTGTGATTCTAATGATTCTTGAGTTCATTGTGAAAGCGCGAGCGGGTTCGGATGATGTTTTTAGACTTGTGTGGATGCTTGGTATGGAACCCCGAGAGCTCGGGTGAGTTTTGAACGTGTTTCGGATTGGTTTGAACTCATTCCAGGTTGCTGGTGTGCTGGTGCTTCAGGTATCGCAATTGCGAAGTAGGAAGGGAGGGCTCGGGTATCGCAAATGTGATGACTTACTCACAATTGTGAAGATTAGGCTTGGGATGGGTAGGTCGCAATTGCGACCATTTTTCCGCATATGCGAAAGGGACAGACTTCGCATATGCGAAGTCAGTATCGCATTTGCGACATTTCCCTGGGTTGTCAGGCACCGTATTTGCAAGATGTTGTCTGCATTTACGAGGGTTCGCAATTGCGAACCTCGGTCACATTTGCGACTTCAGCACCTAAACAAAAGGACTGGAAAACAGGATTAAGCTTTATTTTATCATATTTTAGAACCCTAGACTCAGTAGGAGGCTATTTGGAGGAGAGATTTTCACATACAACTATAAGGTGAGTGATTTTGATCAATTTTCAATTATATTACATGATTATTTCTGAGATTTAACCTCTAATCCATGGATTTTGTCTATATTTTGAAAAAATTTAAAATTTGAGATTTGAGAGTCGAATTGGACTCGTATTTGAAAACAAAACACATATATGGACTCGTAGGGTTATGGGTAGTGGAGATCTACCCTTGGACTCGTGTTTTGACCAGGCAAGCCCAGAGTTGACTTTTGGGGAATAGTGTAAAGATTTTAGCTCTATTAATCAAAATTGGTTTCTCTTGCATTGTTTGATGATATTAAGTTATTTTTTTTAGATTTGAGCCATGCGGAGGCCAATTTTAAAAGAAACCCCATTTTGAGCGTTGCTTTGGCCTGGTTGAGGTAAGTATCTTGCCTAACTTTGTATCGGTGAACTACCCCGTAGTATTGAGCTTAATTGCACTATTTGAATTATGGAAGACGTGTACATGAGGTGACGAGTGTGTACACGGGCTTATATGTGAAAATTGACTTATTTACACTCTTAGGCTATTTATAAGCAATCGATTGTAGTTGCTATTACATGTTACTTCTTTCATTGTTGAAGTTCACTCTTATGCATTTATTTGTAGTTGATATTACATGAAGTTCACTCTTATTTATTTACCTGTAGCTGATATTACATGTTACCTCTTTTATTGTTGCGTTTACGCTTATGCATTTACTTGTAGTTGTTATTACATGTTACTTCTTTCATTGTTGAAGTTCACTCTTATTTATTTACCTGTAGCTGATATTACATGTTACCTCTTTTATTGTTGCGTTTACGCTTATGCATTTACTTGTAGTTGTTATTACATGTTACTTCTTTTATTGTTGAGTTATTCTTATGCATTTAGTCATAGTTGTCATTACATGCAATCTCCTTTATTGTTGAGTTTATTTTATGCATTTAATTGAAGTTGTTATCACGTGAAAGTATTTTTCATTATTGAGTTTAACCTCTCGTTTCATTGTGTTGTTGTTGAGACTCTTGTATACATTGTTGTTGAACCGTGGGCTACGCGCTGTTATGATATTGGTATTATTATTTTGAAAATATTTTGGTATATGGGCATGTATGGTGCCAGTTGAATATTATGTTGTGATGAGATGCGCATGCAGCAGTATAAGGGTGGTGATATTGAAGCGCATGCGCCAAGATAAGGGGGATTTATGTGTGTTACTAGTAAGGAAAATTACTTCATTTGAAGCACAGTGGCGAGATAAGGGGGCTAAAGCGTGTGAAGCTATTTCGAAAAAAATATTTTTAAAATAAATGCAAGGCTCATGCGGTGATATTAGGAAGATTGTGATTGCGACTTGTGAAATGTGAATATGAGGTGTGGTACCTCAGGGTGATTCTTGTTGTATATTCTATGTGGGAACTGCTTGTTGTTTTGAACGGTTATTGTTTGAATTCATTTCACTTGTATTTCAATTGTATATGATTACTTACTATTTTTACCATATGTTCACTTTTTGTTGTCATTTATTGCTTTTACTTCTTGTCACGACCCAAATCTCAACATATCATGATGGCGCCTATCACACAGTACTAGGCAAGCCGACAATCACCAAACAACTAATCATTTTAATTTAAAAGCATAATATATTGAGGGTGTGTTTGGTATAACGGAAAATGTTTTCCGTGAAAAATATTTTCTTGGAAAACAAGTAGTAATCTTACTCATTTTTCGGTATTTGGTACGCAAATTAAGAAAAATAACTTCTCAACAGTATTCATAAATAATTTAGATATAATAAACATGAAGCCATAAACTTTCGAACCAACAATTTTTCGAACCCACAAATTTCATAAACTTCTGAACCGCTAAACTTTCGAACACGTAAACTCTATAATTTCTAAACTCGCAAACTTCCAAACACATAAACCTCCAAACTCATAACTTTGGAACTCGTAAAATTTTGAACCTGTAAACTGAAAAATAAAAAAACCAGAACTGAAAATATAAAATAAAATATAAAATAAAAAAATTACAGGGGGGGTTGAGGGGGTTGGGGT